>JAQFZU010000027.1:0-94303 GCA_034696185.1 Henia vesuviana
ATTTAGAAAATATTTTGGACATTTGGGATGTTTTTCGGATGTTCCTCGGATATTCCAAAAAACCTCTGTTTTTGGGAAATCCTTGGGATGCCCTAAAGACATCCAAAAGATGTTCATTTTACATGGGACATCTTTTGGATGTTTCGGACGTCCCTAGGATGTCAGTGTGCTATGTGGGGGTGTTGGCATTAGTCTGATTGGTATGGTCATAGTCATCTGTTTTGTAATCCTTTTGGTCAACAGAAAAAGATGGATTTTACTATCTAAAAGTAGGCTAAGAAACCGAACAGAGGTGGTTTTTGGCAATGCTTATTCCATCTATAAAAAAAAAACAGAACAGAACCAAACTTTATGAGTTTTAAATAAATGCAAGTAGACTAACTTTCCACTGACTCCATTAATTTCATCAATTTCCAAAAATAAAAAATCTAAATTATTCACAATTGTTTTGAGGTTTATACTGCTTTCTACAGGATATGATACTGCCAGCTAATTTTTACACAATGCATTAAAGTTTAATGGTGTGAGCTAGAGTAAGCGTATGTACATAAGTAAGTACATTTACGATGCAAAGTTGCATGGTTCATAAATCAGTACTATGTCGAATTTTGGCTTTGGCATAGCTGCTTATACCACTACGGCAAAGTTGAATACTGTATTTCAACTTTTGTTTCAGAACCAAAGCCAACTTCTAAGCCACCCAATCTTAACCCAAATAATTGTTAGTTCCCAAATTGTTGGCTTTCAGTTTGGTTTTGTCATTGGCATAAAGCTGTTCAAACTGCAAAGCTCATTGTGAAAAAAAAAACTCTGTGCAAGGTTAAGTGTTCATTGCACTTGCTTGTTAAGCTGATTTTTTGGTTTTGCATTCTTATGGAAATGTCACTTCTGTTTCTTATTTTGTGATCGTATTTCTTGATTTTGTAGCATGTACTGTAGACAACTAGGGACATCTGTTATCAAATTTTCTAAATAATGCTGAAGATTAGCTACAATGACAACTGTAAATAGCAACTAACTAAAGTAATTATAAACGAGCAAATCATTTTTTTAAAAACTTTATTACTAATTCTAAACTTAAACATTTATTTTGAATTTGGACATTTTAAAAAAATTATCACTTCCTAAACTCTGTGCACTGATGCCATCAAGTATCAAAATCATGAACAAAATAAAACACAAAAAAAGTGACTTCAGAAAAAGAAGAGTTTTTCTCGGGTTACTTATCTTAAGACATTTGACACTAAAAACTATTTTTAAATGTATAATTAGACATACAAAAAACAATAATAATTTTGACATTCAGCTTTTCCTTACTAATCATTAACACTTCAACTGATTATTATTTTCTCATCATGTCTTTCTTTTGACATCCAACCTTGAATAAATAATTATTGATTGAAAATAAACTATACTTGAAAAATGACATTCTAAGAAAAGTAGAAAGAAACCAAATAACTTCCTGTTTTTACATCTACGTTTGTTATTTTTGACTTTTTCATTTATCCTAAAAATTTACATCGCTTGAATCGAGAATTATTAGGGAAATCCTGTACCAGAAATTATCACGCATTTCAACACAAAACACGACTTTCAAAATAAAGAGGAAAAAAGATAATGACATAAATATATCCGAGCAATAAAACATCTAATTAAAAACAACAAATTATATTTAATATCCGTATACACTCGAGTAATTTAAAATAAAAGCAATTAATATTTTACAATTGAAATTTGTTTTTTAAAACCTATGGAAAAACCCACACTTTTGTTTACAACCATTTAACGCCATCTTTCGTCATATCGCGTCACTTAAAAAACTTCAACAGACGATCGATTACAATTAATTACATCTCAATTTTTTCTATTTATTTTCCTCGCATATCCATTCCGGCTAACTCGAATTCTGTCAAATTCATACAATTTCTCTAAATTTCAATCGTTTATTATTAACATTCGAGGTTAACGCGGTCCAACGACCTTATTTTGATCGGATGTTTTAGAAAGTAAAACATAAGAAATATCTCTAAAGCTTTTAATTTGCAATAAAAATACGTCAGAGGCTCGAAATGTGCTATAAATTGGCACTTTGTCATCTGCGTTATTATAAAAAGGTTGCGTGATTAACCCCGATACAGCAACACGCCCATTTCATTCATTTTTGTCTGACGAAATGAAGCGAATAAGTCCATTATAGTCAGAGGGTGCGATCGTGATTGCGGCAAATCGAGAAAAGGAATGGAAAAGATCGAGTGTTTGCCACAATTGGCGTGTTTGCGTGATGGTAAGTTTGTCGATTACTTTTTTTCAGTGACTATAGGGGTTTGGAATTATCACGTGGTTGACTGCAAAGACCTATCTGACTATGCCAGAGATGGCAGTCGGTCAGATTGGATTGCGCGTGCGCAGTTTGGTCGTTTCGCTCAAGCAGACAAGGGAAGGAGACGCGAGAAGAGTTTGCCTGCTTATTTCAGCTCGTTCTATCGGTCTTCAATTTTTTTTGTCCGTATTTTTTTCTATATCCAAGTAAGTGTATTTTTTTTATTTATTTAAATATCTTATTTCCAAGATTAAAGTATTGAATTTGAGAAACGGCGTAGCTATAGCCAATCGTTCGTTAAAATGGCCAGGAAATGATAATTGTAAATTGCATATTTTTAAATTTTTGTTTTTAAATTTGTTGTTATGAAAGATAAAATTTTAAATATGTTTATATCGGTTCATTTTTTTCTTCATTTTACTCGTATCTCGTTGACCGAGTTGGAAAAAAAATTATCTCGTAATTTGCAAGTGAAAGATAAACATCAGAAGAGACATTTATTGGGAAAAATAGTTTTTAATGATATTAAATTGCTTCGTTTATTATCGATTGGTTTTTTAATAAAATTATTTTAGTTTATTTTTTTTTTAATTTATTTTTTGTTTAAAAATGTCGAGGGGAATTGGTTTGGAACGATTGAATTTTGTTTCTTTAAAAACTGTATTAATTACGTTATTCAGCTGTAAATTTATTTTATAACCGGAATTAGTTTCGATAAAAAAAAAAAATTTTTTGAATTGTCCTTGACATATCTTTAGTTATAAAAAAGATTTTTCACCATCAAACATCAGCGTCTCACTAATCTGCATTAATTGTGTAGAAACATTTTTTGTGAAGACTTTTAAGTATTTTTAGATTATCCAGGGGTTGACGTTAATTTTTGGTTGTTGGATTATTTAAGTTTCGAATTTTTTAAAGCTTTTTAAAACTGCATTTTTTCTATTTAAAGTCAATCGGAGTTTCTTTTTTCAAAGAAATAATAAAAGGGTGAGACGAGAAATTATAATTGTAAATTCAAATACAATGACATTTCAAAATCCGCATTCAATGGCTACAACTAAATCAATTAATTTAATAACGAAAGAAATACAATTGAAAAGACTTTTTTTTTAATTTCGCAAGATTTTTTTAAAGGAGGAAAGAAAAATTATTCATGACAAGAAATAAAAACCTTATGGAAAAAAAGAAAAAAAAACCTAAAATGAAGGAGGATGAATGACGTAATAAAAAATGTGAGTGGACCTTGAAGGTCGAAGTGCAGTGAGTTCTTATTAGGAAAGCCTTTTGCACAGCATTAGCACTTAACTAAGGATTGTGTGACAAGGTCATGTGACATCATCAGCTATCAAGTATTGTATTATGAGTAAATCGCATTGTGTATCGAATGAGAGTATACATAAAAGGATATTTTAACATTCAAATAATCCTTTTTGTTTATTTATATTCAAATATTTTAAAAATTTGAATTTAAAAAAAATTTAAATTAAAAAATTTAATAATATTAATAATTAACTATAGGAAGTTAAAAATAAAATTTTTTAAAAAATGTCATAGGTTATACTATGGGAAAGTTTTTTCCGGTTGCTCGATTCAGATAATGAAATAAAAATTATATATTCATAAATTATTTAATGAAATGTCCGTGTTTAGTATTCAAATTGCAGTTAATGGCAATGAGCGACTTAGCAAATTTACCCAAGGTTCATCTTGTTTGAGTAGTTTCAACTCGATTTAAACGATTAACAGATAGGACGAAATTAATAACAACGAGCTTTAAAATAACAAATAAACAAATAATAGAAAAATAAGTGTTTAATAGGTTACTATAACGAGGTCATAACGAATACTGCAGCAGTCTCGAATATGTGGGCAGACAACGCAGCTGCGAGAAATGAGTTAAGAGCGCTCTTGTGTTTCTCTCGCATCATGATACAATATTTTGTACAAAAAAAAAATTGGATTAATAAAGTAAGTCAATCCATAAAACAATGCTATTATTACCAATTAACTTATTACACTTATTGAAATTAAATTTTTTTTTTATTTTTGGCAACAAAATCAAATTGAATTTTCGTATTTGATCAATTGAAGTGGGTGTGGGGCTAAAATGTTGGATGTGAAACGAGAGTAAGAAACGCCCACTTTTTCAATTTTTTATTCGAATGCAGTATTCATTTGCAGTGTTATCAAGTGGGAAAAAATAGATGGTTAAAAAGGGTTTTTCACTTTGTTTTTTTTAGGATCAATTTTAGAGAGCGCCATTTTGTATCTATAAACAATTTTTTTTAATTCCCCTCGTCACTCGTATATAAAGTTTGTTTACTCGGTTACCGTATCATCGTATTGATTTTTGAGGTTCCCTCCACAACCTATTGAATTTTTAAATACCAAAGATAAAGGATAAATGGAAAAATGTTTCGATGAAAAATTAAAGACTAGCAATTTTACTCGTCTTATCTTGAAATTTTAATATTTCAAAGGGTTTTTGGGTGTGGATAATTAAGTCGATGACTTTAAATGTAATGATAATGATAATGATGGGTGTCTATATCGATGTATTGAGGCTGATATCCCCTTCCAACGAGAAATTCGATCAGATAAAAACCATGAAATTATTTATATATTAAATTTATACTCAAGAGCTATTAAAAAGTTGGTTTTTTTAAAATGTTTTAAAGTTTATTAATTGCAAGGTTTTAAATTTAAATTTCATAGAAGTTTTTTGAGAAAATAATTAGTGGAGAAGTAGAGATTTGTTGATGCTGGGGTGTCTTCAATTTAAAGGAAATTTAATATTTTAATTAAGTTTTAAAAGACGTGTAAATGAAAATATTAATTGAAAAATTGCATAACGAAGAAAAATAGTATAAATAATTAGTTAAAGAAATTAATTTAAAAGGAATATTTTTTTCAAAACTTCGCATTCACTTAAACTCGCAATAATTGAATTTACGAACGTTCGCTTGTGCTCGTGAAGCAATAAATTATTCCATTTCCTATGGATAATAATTCTGATTACGAAATTTAATTTGTATGCCCAACTTTGATATTAAAAATGAAATAATAATTTTTCTTTTCTTACTTTACTTAGTTATTAACTGTTTTCGAGCAAACGAATCACAACTTGTCTTTTACGAGTTTCAGTTCATTAAGTTGGAAATAAAGATCATTTATAATTATATCGTGACTTTATAAAGATTAAAGGCTATAATTTATAAGTTTTAAGTTTTAAAATATAGTTTATTTCATATGCATTACTTAGCTTTAAAATACTTTAGAAAACAACCGATGAAATTCGAAAGCTTTAATTCCTATTGAAATTGCGCATTTCACGCTCTGTAACTGAATTTAAAGCCTTTTATTGAATAAAATTTGCTTAACTAAATTCTCTCTTCAGTCATTTTTATATTTTAAATTGAAATGCAACTCATTTTAAATGCAATGAAATGTGAAAAATATCCGTTCGCATTCAGAAGAATATTTTTGTTAATCTTGACTCGAATTATTGCTCGATTTCCATTAATACCAACTGTATCGCATCGAGGTTGGCATTTATATTTTTAACTGTGGCACGAGTTAAAAGATAACAGTTTAATCTCATACATTAAGACACGTAAAACGGTTTATCTGTAATTGCAGTTTCATTTTGGGCTGCACAAGGAAAATCGAGTCTATCGTGTATCGCGGCTCAGTCGTTTATGGTCGATTGAACGTTAAATTTTTTGTGTGTGTCACCAAGTGCGTGTCTATTCCTAATCCTGGGAGAAATGACTTGTTTAGGTATTAAAAACTACGCATTTACCCGCAAATTATAATATTTTCTTCAAAGCCATCGTCATTTAAGATCGTGATAAGATGGCGCTTATTATAATTTTTAACCCATTTTCAGTAAAGTACTTTATAAATAATGCGAATTTAACGAGTCCGAGACTTATAGGAAAAAAGGAAACCATTTATCAATCCTTATCACGGTTTTAAGCTTAAACCAAAGCCGTCAGACTGTCTAAAGTTACTCGATTCTTTGTTGTTTTCTAAATTCACTCCTGAAAACACCAATAAACAACCGAAAACGGGTTTCAAAGCAGAAATCGATAATAACACAAGTCACATGTATTTATCAAATAAATATTTGATTGGTATCTATTTTCCACAAAGCGTGATAACCACTCAGTTTATTGTTACACTGCCTTTAGTCGGTCCAACATGAAATTTTGATATTTTGAGACGATAAAATTTTAAAACGTCTGTTTCTTACTGTAATACGTATGGCTATGAAAATAAAAAATTTAGATGATTCACGTTTTTGCTGGATCACCTCATTCTATTTAAAGAACAAATTGTAAATTACTCTCAACGAGGAAATAACAATATCTTTTAACTCGTATATTATACTCTATTAATCTATATTACATTTTTAAAATTATTTTTAATTATATAACCATTTTTCAACTAAATATTTAAAGTTTCCAAGTGATGGTACGTATTTAATACGTGCTTATTGCAATTACTCGTTGCTTAGTATTGTTTATATCGTGGGCGGAATTGGAAAATTTTTCGTACCCGTAATTGTATAAGACTTTCGGAACTTAATGGATTGTTCGGTTCATCGTAATTAACTTTGCAAGAATAAGTAGGTGGGCAATATTGGGTTTCTTTACGGATATATGCTAAGGTTGAGTTTGTATTAGGAAATCGAATTTTTTTTTATTCTTTTCAATTCTCTAATATTGTTAGGAAAGGGAAAGTTTTATTCGAATTGACGAGATGTCATCCAATATAAAATTATTGATTATATAATTTTTTTTTTAACAAAACTATTTTTTTAATCTTAAAATTTGCTTACGATATTTATGTTTAAGAAAAATAATTTAAAATTTTTTTTTACATTATTTTCATTAAAAGAATTAATTTTTTAAGTTTTTAAATCTTATTAGTAATTCTCGTGAGGTTTGTGATTAAAAATGTAACTTTTATCAGTCTAATTAATTAATCAGAAAATTAATGATCATTTCTTTAAAAATTTTATTTGTATTTAAAGTGTTAAATTGAGGTTTCTAATTGTCATTAAGGATTTGGAAAAAAGTATAGTTTTTGTTACGTAAAAAATATGAAACATTTTTTCATTATAGATTGAACAAGAAAAAAAAGATTTCTTTTTCAATTCGTTATTGGAATTTCACCTAATCGCTTGTAGTAATAAAAGTAGGGGTAAAGGGAAATTGGAAAACTGAACTGCATGCAGAGGCTGAAATGAGAAATCATTCTGGACTCGAACGTTTTGGTTTCCGGTTAGTTAAGTGTCTTAGCCCGGATATGAAAGCACCAGTGACGAATACGTTATTTATAATTAAACATTTTTTATATTTATCATTTATTAATTGTTATCAACACCAAAAACGATTTAACAAAATAAATTTTAAGATTAAAAAAATTTTAATAAAATAAAATTAAAAAATGATAAATTTAAAATAAAATAAAAAATTAGACAAAAGAAATATATAAAAACGATTATTTTATTTGGCTTTTGTATTAATATTGATGTTTTCTGCCTTTGCTTCTAGTTTCCCCTCCCTGGCTTTCGGTCGATCGAACTCGCCTGTGCCGCAGAAGCTCCCACAATGCCGCTCTGCTCGTGACGTGATCGCGGCGCAGTGCATGGCTCAGTCGATGATGGACCAGCGTTGAGATCGGATCATGGGGCAACCTACACCCAGCCTCATGAGCACGGGGGAACCAGATTTAAGTACTAGTAGCACTGACAATTACACGACCTCCCCGAACGGCAGTTCGGGTGTGGGTGACGTGAGCGACGAAGGATGGAACGAAATGCTCGTTCTAGTCATCCGATCGTTCATCATGGGATTTATCATAGTATCTGCCGTTTTCGGCAACCTTCTCGTCATACTAAGCGTGATCAGACACGAACGACTTCGAGTCATCACCAATTTTTTCGTCGTGTCGCTCGCGTGCGCCGACCTGCTTGTCGCGCTCCTCGCCATGAGCTTCAACGCGAGCTTCGAACTGCTCGGCAAATGGATTTTCGGACCGGTTGTATGCGACTTCTGGAACTCGTGCGACGTTTTCTTCAGTACCGCCTCCATCATGCATCTGTGTTGCATCTCGGTCGACCGCTATTACGCCATCATCAAACCGTTGGAGTACCCGCTCAAAATGACCGGTAAGCGAGTGCTGATCATGCTGATCACGGTTTGGGTGTCGGCAGCCATCATCTCCTTCATACCCATCTTTATGGGCTGGCATGCGAGCGAGGCGGCCAAGTTTCGTCGCCGTGCCAATCCGGACTATTGCGAGTTCACCGTAAACCGACCGTACGCCGTCATCTCGTCCAGTATCAGTTTCTGGATTCCGGGAGTCATAATGCTCTTCACTTACCGTCGCATCTACATCGAAGCCTCAAGACAAGAGAAGTTTATGTATAAAACGTACGGACCAGGTCCGGTCATGCTGCAGAACAAGAACTCCATCCCCAGCGATCCCGAGGACATGGACCACGATAACGACCCGTCCACCCCGACCAAGAGGAACATGAGCAAAATGAAGAGGGAGCGCAAAGCGGCCAAGACTTTGGGCATCATTATGGGCATGTTCATCCTCTGCTGGCTGCCATTCTTTCTTTGGTACTTTATCTCGTCCTTATGCGGCGAGGATAACTGTCACACGCCCGACATCGTCGTGGCCGTGCTCTTTTGGATAGGATACTTCAACTCCGCCATCAATCCCATCATTTACGCCTACTTCAACCGAGATTTCCGTTATGCCTTCAAAGAGACGATCCAAAGTGTGTTTTGTAGGTGTTGTCAGTATTTTAAGAATCCCGAAGACGATTTGGACCTGACTTGCACCAGAACCACCAATTATCGCTCTTCTGAGGCCGTTGTCCATAATCGGTACGCTAAAGATTAACAAAAAATCAAACTCATGAAAAACAAAACTCAAATTACCGAGTTTGAGATCACATAGGATATGAAATTATTGAAAAAAAAAAAACAAACAAATGGACTCTTCAGAAATAACCAAAAACAAACAAACAGAAAAACAAAAAGTTCGTTAATTCCCTTTAACCCATTCACTTCTCTCTATCTCTCTACTATAAAAAAAAAACTAAAAAACAGACAAGCAAAAAAAAAAAACCAAAAAAATATTCAAAAACAAATTCCCCACTTTTCCTTTGGCGTCATCTGTCAGTAAGTTTGACGTGTCTAATTGTTTTCATTTTCAAACGTCAAACAGTAAGATATTGGACGACATTTTTTTACTTTATTAAAACTGATTAAAACTGGTTAAAGTAAGATAAAGAAATATAGGAATTTCAAAATGCTTTCAATTTCTTACTGTTTGATCGTTCGAATTGTGTTTTACCTGTTGTTCACTGAATAGAAAAAGTAATTCGGGAGTTAATTGTTTGTTGAGCAAGTGATAAATATATGTAAATATAAACAAACGATGTAAAAAAAAGTTATCTCCTGCACTTAGTAAAGAACGAGTCGACAGTTTGCTTATACTTCAACTGTCTCATTTTATTTATTTATTTTTCTATTTCAATTTTAATTTATTTGTTAAGTTGAATGTAATAGGCGATGAAATTTGAAGTAAACTTGGAAGTTGGTTGCTCGGTAGCTTGAATTGGACAATTTCCTTTTCAATTTTCTATGGAAATATATTTAGACGATTTATATTCGTCTGGGTATGACGTCAATTCAGACAATTTGCAGGTGAGAACTGTGGGTGGGTTTCCTTGAAAGACGATACTTTTTTTTACTATAAATAGAAATGAGGGAAAAATTTCATTTGTTGCCACGGAATAAAACCAGGGCTACATATATAAGACTCAAAAATTTATTTAAATATTTTTTTATTTTATTTCATAGTATTGCTTTCATTGTTTTATTCAGTTTCTAGTGTTTTTACTTGTGTTTTGTGCTTTTTTTTTTACGTTTCTCAAAACTAATTTGAATCGTACTTTTTCATTTTATTTTTTGTCTCTTTACTTCGATTCTTCTTTCCCCATTTTTTTTTATTGATGATTGTTCAAGATGGCTGTGACTTATTTTTTTATATAAATATTTGAGAATCGATTATGGAAATGAGAAATGTTTTCTTTTATTTCTTATTAAAAGAAAAAAATTCGAATGAAAACTGGTGGAAATTAGAATCAAGTAAAGTTGGAGGCAATCGAAGAAGTGAAGAAATTAATTGAATTCTTTACGAGCGTTTTCTAACTTTAAAGAATCGGAATTTTAAGTAAAAAAAAAATTGTAAGATTATTGATTAATACTTCAACTTAAAGAAATCAGTAATTAATATTAATTTCTATTAAGATGCAAATTGATGAATCATAAAATATTAAATACTAAAAAATCCAATGAAAAAAGATGAAATACTTGACGAGAATAGTATGTTGAATCTTAATGATTTAAATTATTAATGGGTTTCTTGTTTAAACTAATGAGAGTATGTATTTTAAAACATTAAGCGAGAGCCTACGTAGATGATCTGATGGCAGAGTTAACAAGATTTGAACAAGAAACCAGAGGAAATTGCTATCAGCCCAGGGTAATTATCATCAGGTTGCTCACACACTTTAATAAACCTGTCAAGTTGGTGATTAACTAAGGTCAAAGAATGATGACGGTGATGTATTTAATGAGGAATCCTCACTTTAAAGTGATTCACGGATAAGTTTATCACATTTGATAATGTGCGATTCTAAATGTTTCGTTTATTTCTTTGGCTTTAAATTGAATTGCCAATCTTCGTATATAGAATTTTTTTATTTAGGAAAAAAAGGAAATTTGATTATGCAAATTTTCAATTTCCCTTATTTTATTTTTTTTATTTCTTTTAAAATTGGGCCTCAAGTGTAATTGATTTAAGCGAATATAATTTTATTTTTATATTCGATTGTCTTTTTAAAAATGTGTTTATTTTTTTTGTATTTATTTATTTACTTAGTTGCGTTTTTTCCTTTAGTATTTAGTCAACTTAATTTCTTCAAATCCCAATGGAGCATAAAATATTTAAAAGAATACTTGATGAGGTGGAAAATGATCTGACATGTGGTAATTGAGTTGCACGTGATGAATTTTCATAGCTTAAAGATAAAACTTATTTTGGAAATCAATTATGCTTTAAATTGATATTCACTATCGACAAGCGCCTTAAAACGGCCAAATATTAATTTCCTTGGCAAAATCTTATTTTAAATTTCAAAAACATTTTACACAAACACGTTTAAATTCAGAAAAGTTTTTAAAATAAACTCAATGGCAATAATCCAAAAAAAAAAATTATAAGGAAACTTTTTTTTTATTATTCAATTTTTGAATAATAATATTTATAATAACCGAAAATTTTTTTAAAAAATTAAAAATACTTTTTCAAATTCGATAAATTATCATAAAAAAGAGATCAAATGTAATTGGTTGTGCCAAAGTATATATATTTATAAACCTTGACTCTAAAAATGAATTTTTTTCCCTCAGTCTCGGAATGCGGTGCCTTGGCTAAAAAGATGGAACGAATTTATATTTAGTTTGTGTGGGAATTAAAAACCTTTTTTTCACTCCATATTCTTCGCAGGTGCAAATTTCTCAGTGCTCAGAATAACCCGTAGTTTTATTAAGAGCAATCCTGACACCATCTTTAAAAAATTAATATTTTAAATATAAAACTTTAATTTGCAAGAATTAAAAAAAAACATTTAACAATGAATAAATAGTTCAATGAGTATGTAAACAGTTTTAATTTTAATTTCTACAATTAAAGTTCATTAAATGAGACAAGCGAGTTGTTTCATCGCAAACTCTTTTCCCTCGATCTATTTGCTTTTCTATTGCGTTTTAACTACTCGGGGAGTAAGACAAGGAGGCATTTATGCAGTTATTCTAGGCACTTATCCAAAGAGGAAACTAAATTCTCTATATGAGTTTTAATTTTGTTTTTTTAACCCCCGTTATGTACTCATAACTTTGGGCAAACTCTTTTATATTTAAATTTACAATCTAAAATTAAACGGCTTTGGCAACTTTTATTTAGATTTCTAAATTTTTATTTTTATTGCTTCGTAAGTAAACGTTTTCTTTAAAAAGAGATAACTTTTAATTGCTTTCAACTTCACCGAAATTCAGTAATTAAAGCCAACTTTTTTTTCCCATCTTAAAAAGGCGAAGTAAAAAAATAGTTTAAAAGAAAAAAAAATTGAAATTAAAAATAATCTTAGTCCAATTTAAACAGACTTAAAATGGAACGTTAAAAAAAAATTAGTCACTATTTGATGTTTAAAAGACTACTCATTTTCCCATCAAAAGAGTTGTAAACTCATGTCACCCCAGGGAACCCGAGGTTTCCAACTGCTTTAATATGTTCTTAATCATCCATTGAGGGGTCTCTAAACAGCTTTTGCCTGTAACTATTTTGATCGACGAAAGAAGTCATTTCGACCATAATTTGGCTTCTCTTGTGTCTACAATTCGCTATTGTTACATAAACATTTTGTTTATGTGCGCGTTTATATACATCTAAAAAAGGAATATCAACTTGTGTAAAATTAATTGTCTCTTAATTTCATTACCCTAATTTTACTCACTTAAAAGTCATGTCAACACTGTTTTTTAATGACACTCGGTTGCAAATTTGATTTTTACTAGCATTGCCATTGATATAACAATAATAAAATAAATACTTAGTCGTTAACAGTTATTTTTTCATTTAATTTTTTTACGCCAATTGCTATTTCGCAATTAGGGAAAATGCAATAAACAGAAAACACTTTAAATCCGTATTGTAAACGCCGGATCAATAATTAACGTTGCAAGATGCAAATGAATTCCTTAAAGCACATAGGAATAAGGGATTATCATCTAAAATCTTTATTTTAAGGAATATAAATAAATCCCAGAGTCAATATTAGCTATGATAAGCCATTGTTGTGAAAAATGGCATTATAAAATGACTGTAGGGACCTACAAGGATTTGACGAGCTCGGCTATTGGTTCCACACATTTTCCCTTGCTGATACACTCGTTATCTTGTCCTTTGCAGTGTCACCAAAATTTCCAGTGCATTAGGGTCTTATGTCAGTGTCTTTTACACACTCCGTAGAATGATCTGTTCGTTGTTGGATTTGTGGTCTGCAAACTGTGCAATAAATTGCATTTAAAAATATAATAGGAAGTAGTAGGTGGTTGTTAGTTAACTAGCTTCATTTGCCCTTCATTGACCTCTGTCCATGGGGTAAAGTAGTGCCATGTAAAGAAGGAAAAGACTTCCCACAGCTCTAATAATGTCAACATGATTGGCCAGTCGAGTTGATTAGTCTCTTGTTGATAGTTACGAATGAGGTGGACAAAAGACTGAAGAGATTTTCTAATTGTATCTGTATGTGGAAGATTGATGGGTATTTGACATATGTCTTTTTCTTTTTCTTTTTTTTTTGTTTATTATATTTGTCTTTTTGACTGACACCCGAATTGCTGAATTATTTGAAAAACCTTGAGATTTTTTTTATCGATTTTTTGGATTTCCAAGAATCAATACGAATGTTTCTAGATCAGAATTCTATTTTCATATTATTTATTAATTTTGTTTCAATTTTATTTAACCTTCTGTTTTTATTTTATTGAAATTGAATTTATGAAATCAACTTTTGAATTTCAAAACAAGCAATTGCTTAATAATTTAAATCGCAATTAAAACTTTAAAAAAATCTTTGGAATTGCTAACTGATCATGGGTACAAAATCCTAATCCCAACTTCCATCTAAGTTACAGAATCTAAAACCTTATGTCGTGTTGAAAATCAGCTAAACCTTAATCTTTTTTAATACGTTTTTTTATGCCTGGCTTGACACAAGGAACAAGCGCCTCATGATTTTTCCTTATAGCCAGAGGTTGAATATCAATCCAATTATCGCCATGGAAACAAGTCGTGCCTTGTAGTGCGAGCGAGTAATGACATGTGATGCAAAGCCTAAGGGACAAGAGAGGCAAAGCGAGTGGAGAGAAGTGTTAAAGACTAGTCAATGTACGGAGAGTCAAGTCCATGACAGAATGTTGAAGCGAGGCTTTAGTTAGCGTCTGACACTACACTGCTCTCGAACAATGAACAACATGTTGTCCATCAACATCGGTCTAACAAAGTAACGCTGCGAGGGCATAAAGAAAAAGATTGCAAATATGATAGACTCGGATACAATATAACAATTTGATATTGTGGTTTCCTCCGACTTGACAAATTTTATTAATGTCAAAGCCAACGAAATGCAATAGTGCGGCCTCCAGATATTTTCCAAAATCCTCTCATTTTAAAATAAAATCTTTTTTTTATAACAAATTTTCCAGCCGTTTTTGAGAATCACAATCCACAATTCATAATTTAATTTTTAATTCTAAATTTTAGTTAAATTATAAAATTCTAATTTTAACTTTTACAACATTTTCAATTGAGTTTCCGTGAAAGCGGTTACTTTAATTGAAATAAATGAGTAAGAAAGGTTAAAAGTATACTTTCAGAACAAGTAGAAATATAAATTTGTGGAATTTAATTAGGAAAAGAGAAATTTCGTCAGTAAATATAAATGACAAGAAAACTCATATTTATCTTGGCGAACCTAAAAACGTTTATTGATTAGTTTGAGCTTTCAGTGAGTTTCTTGAGGTATCATAATGTATCCGTGACATTTGGCCGAGTTTATTGATTAACCAAACACATGTTGAGAGAAAAACAATAATGTAACGAACTATAGCATTTCTATTTCCCACGGAATCTCACGAGACTCGATTTAAAAGCAAATAGTTGTTACAAGTTGACTTTTAGAGATATCTCCATCTGTTTTTCTAAACTTTTATCCATTAAGATGCAGCAACGAATTGTCTTGTTTTCCATAGATGAATATTTTATTCATTCGAATGAAAACAACTTTCCCAAACTCCAGTTATTCGTTATTGCTTTTCCCATAGAAATCGTCTTTGACTGCTACTTTAGTTCTCAGTTCCCCAATGCTATTTCTATTAATATTTGATTCTAACATCATTTCTGCTCTTTATATTTTTTATACTTTTGTATTATTTCGTGTCTGCTGTTTTTCTTTACCACTTAACCCCGAATACATTTCCGAGTTATACATTTTTATTTTTGTGAAGATTAATGCATCAATTTGACAAATTGCATCCCACTCGTATTGAATATCTTAACATTTAGGTCTGAAGGACGCAGCAGTCATTTGTATCTTCAGAGAAAAAAGATGTTAATTATTAAGAATAGAATTTTAGATGTTGTTAAAGTATTCATACTTTTCGACTGGCGATGCCAATAATTTGATAAACGCTCGAAACAGCTTAAAAATAGGTGCCTCGTGTGAGGTTTTTGAAACGTTTAATTTTCTAATTTGGTTATACAACTCCCTAAAGAGCATAAATCTTTAAATGTCGTCTTGAGTGAACCTTTCATTTTATTTAGGCACGAGTTTGCACTAGAGGAACGGAATGCGAGTACCCACTAGTGATTGAGGTAGATAAATTACCTGTGCAAAGAACAAATGTAAACAAACAAGAAACTAAGTCACTGAGACTAAAAATTGCTGAGTAGTGCACAAATAAATTTATCAGTTCATTTGATTTCCATTTCCTTTATTTGTATTATTCATTATTGAAAGTCTTAGATAGAGCTGTTTTAAGTCAATTTGCACATACGGAAACGAGGATGAAAATTTTAAAAGTTTTAAAAAGATTTTCTAATCTTCAGAATTAAGCGCTCAAACGGTGTTTATCATTTTCATAATTATTGATTAAGACTCGCATTCAATTCTAATGAGATTTATTTTGTAGTAAGTAAATTAACAAAACCTTATTTCGTATGGGTTAAATGAATATAATAAACAATTTATTTTTGTACGTGAAGAAATAGTAGATGTGGTTTTATCTCGGTTGACAATCGATCTTATTTTCTTTTTTCTTAACGGTGATGTAAACAGTCGGAGACACTCAATAAAATGTATTTTGACATAACAACAGCAGCCCTCATAAATTTTATTTTATGGAATTTTTTTTTTTAATCTCAAATGTCTAACGCTTTTTTCAAGTAGTTTAAACATTTTATTGTGTTTATTTACTCATTTTAATGATTTCTTCAAAGTTGAGAGGAAAATATTTTTTTTTATTGATTCCGTTTTTTTTTTCTCTTCATCGATAGAACAAAAATAATTATTTCTTTCGCACAACCGAGTTTCTATAGCAACGTCATTTGCCAGTTCAAATGTGTGTCTGGTCTTACGAAACAATTCCTTAATTTAAATCTAAACGCGTATGTCAATAGAACGTTAAGTTCTATTTATCTTTAAGATTAACATTCACTTTCGACTAAACTTAAAATTCACAAAATTTATTTAAAAATTAAAAACAAAAAAATTTATTAACTTAAAAAATGAATAAAAATAACCAGCGCGAGTTTTTATTCGTGAATCAAATAAGCTCAACCGTGTTTCAATATTGTAAACACATCATTTGTTACATATAGTAAATACTTTTAATTTAACCGTTTAGTCGAGAACATTTTCTATCGTTACATTTTCTTTTTCTAAATATTTATTTGTAACGTGATATAGTATGTTGTTTTGCGTAGACACGTTTGCAGGATCCTTTAGTTATATTTTTAGATCGCAACAGCAAACTCGATAAATTTAAATAAATGGCTAAAATTACATGGAGCATACACTACCCATCAGGGTTCACCAAGATAATTAGTATCAAGACGAAATCAAACCCACCCACATGTCACAGAAATTGCTCATCATCTGACATCTGTCCACTATATTGAGGTTTTCATAGTCCCTCATCCTCAGAGGTGAATAAACTGGGAAATTTATTTTATTTTCTTTCATTCTATTTCTTGTTATTCTCTAATTTTATCCGCATTTCCTCCGAAAAAGAATAGTGTTAAATAAGTTATTCTCAAGGGTCAAGTTTAGCTTTAATCTACTTCACTTTATCTTATTTTTATTTCACTATAAATAAAATACAGGAAGCAAGAGAGTTTAGAGAATTTACACAACAATTGAAGGAAATAAAAACAAAAAAGAATTGCCGCCAATTTAATGTCACCTGCAATTTCCTCGCAATCTTCTTGTTACCCGTATTTTGATGAACCTCGTTTTGTCGATTTGCGAATGTCTCGTTTATTGTTTCGTTTGTTCTGGTATGGAAAATTTGTCGTACAAAATTGTTTAGTCACTCCTGGAACTTGTGCTGCCATTTTTTTTAACTCCACTTTTTCAATTGGCTCTCTGCTTGAAGAATCGAATCCTGGACTAAAGCCAAGTTATTTTGAAATGATGTTTGGCTCTTTCCATTTAACCCTCTCTCTCCCTTTCCTTTTCTCTCTCTCTCTTGAACACAACTGCAACCAAATCCACCCTTACTATTACGACCGAAAGCAATGCACCAGTCCGCCATTATGTTGTTTTCTTTATTTCTTTTAAAAATATTTTCTGATTTTGTTTTCGCCAGCATTTTCTATTCTTTCCGCATTATTTTTTTCACAAAATTGAATCGCTTTTGTATCAGTTTCTTATCTTTAAAAAAAACTATTTTTGTTTTAGAAGATTTTAGTTGTATTGTCTCTTCAATTACACCTCAAATCCCCTGCAAGATATAATAATCATCAAACGCAATACTGCAATAAAAGGTTAAAGTAGTGTAAATAGAAATATAATATAAATGGAAACTAAATAAATATTTATCTTGTTTTAATTTCAATTTTCTTGAAATCGAAAATTCATTTTAATTACGAGCTTTAAATGATGTCATTTAATTACATGCAAACTTTCAAGCAATACAACTCGCATTACAAAAACTGCATACGAAATTTATTGCATACCAAATTGTAGGGCAGCAAAATTAATTAAAATAATTTTCAGTCTGTTTTTTGATATAATGTACCTTTTCCTTTTCCAAAAACTGATCTGAAACAGCAATCACGTTATAACGGGAATAATAACGATGCCAAATAGTGGTCCGTGACAGCAGGAACGGATAGAGGAAATAAAAGATGCATCTTTCTCGAATGAAAAGCCGTCAACGCCTATTGTGCAGTCTGGGTTTTGAAGTGCAATTTGTTTCGGAGATTCAAACTGCTTTTATTACTGTAATGGCTTCGAAAAACCGTTTCTAATCATCCGCTTTTCACCTGGTTGACAACGCTCATCATTAAACAACATTTGATAAATGACTGGCTTCGCCATCATCCTTCAGTATCACGTTTTGGCGGTGTTGGGAGGGCCCCTGGCTTCACGTTATTGATTGTGCTACAAAAGATTATATTAAGAGGCACTCGTTGCTTGCGTGTTGCACTCGTGGGAAATGACGATGCACAATGCGCATTAATTTTCAACTTTTCAACTGAATTTTCAAATTACGCTATTTAGACATTTTTCAAATTTTTTTTTTTAAATGTTTTTGATCGGAATCGAATTTAATGGAGTTGGTCTTAAGCATTCACCGAACCGTCTCTTTAAATAAATTAAATAAAACAATTCGACGAAATTCTTTCTAATTAGGTATAGGGAAAAATATGGAATTGTTGGATATTATCGTTAAAAATAGTGAAAGAAATAAATAAAAGTGAGATCGATTTTCCGATATTATATTTTGGGTTAAACTAACATTATATGTTCTTACAAAAGGTGTTGAAAGGGGTACTAAGCATTGATTTCTTATCCAAGTTTCTATTTTTAAATCTGTGACGTGTAACGCGGAAGGTCGAAGTCGACGAGGTTTCTTTACCCTTCCTCCTTGATTCGAGAGACGATTTTTGCGTAAATTTTTTCGTGTAAAGCAGGTAAAGTAGTTTAAAAATGGTGGTTTTAAAGGTAAATCAAAACCGAACATGAAAAACTGAAATATGCTTTTTTGACAATTGAACTGCATTATTAGGTTGATTCGAAACATTTGATTTGGGTCATTTGAGTAAATGCACCTTGTTTGTAAATACGTTGGGCGTGGTTTTCATCTCTCATATTATTAGTTGCTTGTTGATTGGATTAAAGTGTGTGCATTCTTTGACACAACCGAGCCCCCCCTCCAGAGTTTGTCGGATTAGACCAGCCACGACCAATCGATGCCGAGCATCGACCAGCGTTTTGGAATTCTGCCACTCGACTTCCATCATAATGGGAATAGTCCATGGAAAAGGGGAATATTTTTCGAAGAGAAAAACAGATTAGATGTTTGTGAAAGAAAAGAGCGTTTTACACTCATCCAATTCATGAATATTTATATGGGTATATCTTATTGTTGATATTTCGTATTAGAATTTTTGTATGGTATAATTCTACGAAGAAAAATTCGCTTCAATGGAAGCGAAGCAAAATTTAATCAATAAATTTTTTTTTTTAAATTATGTAAACAGTAAATCAATAAACTCTGATAGTTATTTTAAAATTTGAAACGGAAGATTAAAATTGGAAATAAAATTTAAAAAATTTAATTTAAAATTTTGAAAGGATAAAAATTAAAAAATTTAATTTAAAATTTTGAAAGGATAAAAATTAAAATTGGAAATTAAAATTTTAAAAAAAAATTAATTAAAAAATTTAATTTTGAGATTAAATTGGCAATGAATCAGTGAAATTGAATTTATTTTAATGTTGAGAAATTGCTGTAAGGGGTGGGGTGGGGAATTAAATGGTTATTTAATGATTGATGATGATAAGTTAGAGTTTAATTAATTTAAGACAAATAATTTTTGTCTTAAGTTTGTAGGTTTCAATTTACAAACTCAGTACTTAAGTAACTCTGATTTGATTTTCTATTGATTCAACTCCCATCGAGAGCTTTAAAAGAGCAAACAAAAATATCAGAACCCCGAAATGTTATAAAACAAGAAAAAAAATCGTATTGTTCACATCTCTTTATCCTCTAAGTTTAAAAGAAAAAAAGAGTCTTCTATTTTCAACTTTTTATAAGCCATTTGAAAGAAAAATAACTTTTTTATTTCGAAAATATAAAACTTTTATTTTTATTCTTATCTTCTGAAAATGCATTTTATAAATAAAAATTTTTAACTTTAAAAGCAAAATAAATATTTTCAAAAAAATTTATATTAATAAAAATGCAAAAATAAAATTCAGGAATTTATATGCTTTGAAATACTCATTGATTCAGATTTTAAAAATGTCAGACGTTTCTTTTATCAAAGACTTTAAATCAGATTTTAAACTCGAATCACTAAGAAAAATGAAAATGAAAGGTTCGTGGGTGTTCCGTTTATTGTTTATATAAACAATGGATCGACGTGAGTGGATGTGCCAACTGCACATGTCATCCATCTTTTGTATAGGAGCTTGGGAAAGTCGATCAACTGAATTTCTTTCAATGGACAATTTTTCCCGGTTTGCTGGTTATATTAAAGAATATATAACGGGGTGAGAAATAACCTAAGGTAAGACGTTCTTTATTAATGTCTTTTACACCATTTTTTCAAATTTATTTTTCTGTTATTAAATTGAAATCGGAAAGTTATACGAAAAGTGAAAAATTTCTACCCATTTATCATATTTTTTCTTCCGGAAAAATAATATTATTTTCCTTTTTATTATATTTGTTTTAAACATTTTTTTTGTTAACCTTATAATTTATTAAATTGTCTTCTACCTTCCTTTCTATCAGGAGTTTGTTTTCACGTTTTTTACACCGCAAAAAAGAAGGAGAAAACTATAAAAATAGTAGCTGTCAGCAATACAAAGAACAGTAACAAGACACATATAAAGGATTTTGGTCTGACAGCAGATGGTTTCAAGTACCAATAAAGATTTAGAAAGTTTCTTTTTTTTTCTAATAGAGAAAAGAAACATTTTCTTTAATAAGAAAACTAGTAACTAATTGCAGTTTGAGTTTTGATGGCCAGATGGTCAAGAATAGCAACTAATTTCTTTTATTATTATTAACATCTTCATTACTAACTCAACAACAATCAATACACTACGTACGAAGGAAAAGAAAACGAAGAAAATTTCATTAATAGACAATTAAATATACATTTGAGTTGAATAAATGAGGCATTTTGCTACATTAATTCAATGACAAAGGCATGTATGAATCATTTATAAAGTTAAGGGACAACATGTTTTATTTCCCGAGAGAGAATTCTAAGTTTGGGAAACAACATGTAAGATTCATGGGTCCGTATAATAGTCCAGACGTCTCTGCATCTATATGAATTTCAAGGCCTATCCTATAGGAAGCAAGACATGTTTACTCTTATCTTTTCTGTTTCGTTATTTAAGAACATATAAGATTAGAAACGTTTGCATTTCCTATTTGATTCTTCAAGTCAAATTAGGTAAAAAAGGGGGAAAATGTTTTTGTTGCAAAAGTCTAATCAGAGTAGCAAATTTTTCGCTGTATTTCTAATGACTTATCGATTTCCAATAAGAAATAAGTGTCTTCTTCTTTTAAAAAGAAAAAAAAAAGTCAATATTGAATTTAATTTAAATGCTTGGGCCAATTTCTGTTTAATCAATAACTTATAAGAAAAATATGGAAATTGTACATAAATAACAAGCGAACGAATAAAAATAGATAATTTCAAAACGATGTTAAATGTTTAAGGTAAGAAAGATGACTTAAGGTCAAGGTTTCAGAGAGGTTTTTCTTCATGAATTTTGGAGGAAATTACTATCACTTTTATTGACCTATAATAGTAACTGTATCGAGATATAGACATTCTTTTTATTGTTATTATATTTTCGGTTATAACTTGAAATGTCGTTCAGCCAATAAAGATCGTTCAATACTCTTTGAACTTTTTATTACAAACTGTAAAAATGTGCTTTTTATTCCAGATGAGCATCAGTTCAACGAGCTTGTTCGTGGTATGATATTTTATCTGATTTTTTGTATTTACATCTTCAAGCTTTACTTCAAAAAGTTGGGCATCCAATGATTACTTTCGATTGATTAGTTGACCCAATGACCAAAGGCTTCTAGACTGATTGGACACACTGTACACAGTTGGATACTTAGTCCGGTATAGTGACTTGGGATTTAATCTATATTAAATTATTAGTTTATCCAATCAAAGATTGAACTCATTTATTAAATGCTAAAGGCTAAAAATAAACAAATTTTAAATTTTAATCATTGTAAGTAATGGACTCAAAGTTATTTATAGCAATTGCTTTCAGTGGTCATAAATATTTTCTTTTTTACATTTTGACTATTTACTCAGTAGCTTGATTTAACCAGTGAGTAGTCTGCACATAGCTAGAAGCCTATTGTATAAAAGGGTCTCAAAGGTAACGTATTGCAACGTATGAAATAAAGATGGTGCTTTTTATGATTGTACAGATTTAATTTGAGATTGTTATAATAAATAGTATTTGTTATTGATTTTATTATTAAATCTATTAATTATGTTCAATAAATTATTTGTATCTATATTAAAAGAATATGGCAGTTCAAATAATCAGCCAAAGGCTCAAGAGTCCTTTAAATCATTTAGGGATTTTGATTTGATTGTTCGATAAAGTTCATTGCTAAATAATTTGAAATATTTATTTTTCATTATCTTACAAGGAGTGATTTTCTAATTATTTAGTTTTGATTTATTACAACCGACAGTTGTATTCAAAGGATGGCGAAAGTTTACTAAAACAGTTATTTATATGATGTACATGGTTGAGCAATTCTAATTGTATTGTAGCATGTGAATGTTTAGCTGTGATTAATCAATTGGAAAAAATTAGTCAAATACATTTCAGTGACTGAAAAGGAACGCTTCCTACTTGTGTGCCTCCGATTTGCATAAATTTAAAGAAATAAATCGATTAATAGTTAACTAAAACACTGCCCCAATCTTAAGAAGCAATATGTTTAAATGAAATTAATATTGTTAAACTTATAGCCAAATAATGCATGTTTTCCCATAGGCTTTTTTCCTATGGGAAAACATGAATTATTCAGCCCATAGGTTTTTTTTCCTATGGGAAAACATGCATTATTCGGCCAAAAGACTTTTTTCCTATGGGAAAACATGCATTATTCGGCTATAAGTTTAACAATATTAATATCATTTAAATATATTGTGTCTTAAGATTGGGGCAGTGTTTTAGTTAACTAATAATTGATTTATTTTCTTAAATTGATGCAAATCGGAGGCGCACAAGTAGGGAAGCACTCCTTTGTTAGTCACTGAAATGTATTTGACTAATTTTTTCCAATTGATTAATCACAGTTGAACATTTACGTGCTACAGTACAATTAGAATTGCTCAACCATGTACATTATATAAATAACTGTTTTAGTAAATTTTCGCCATCCTTTGAATACAACGGTCGGTTATAATAAATTAAAACTAAATAATTGAGCAGTATGAATAAAGTATGAATAGCATTCCAAGTATTATGACAATTTTACATTTATCAAAGTCGCAGTGAAGCAATAGCTTCGTTTGAAACTTAGAATTCAGTTTTCTTTAAATAATTTCTGACTTTTAATGACTTTTAGAATTTGCCAAAAGTCAATTTTTTTGGGAACACATTTTTAAAAAATACATTATAAAATGCACTTTTAAGACTTTGCGCACATGCTACTGATTGCGTCACAAAAGGAAAAGGATAAGTCGGAAATTTGGGACTTTTATAATGCAACTTTTAGAGCTTGCATTTTAAAAGTAATGACACAAATATGATGTCATTTCTGATTGTAAAAGGCGACTTATACGACTTTTAGTAAAAATCTTATTAGGTAAAGAGCTTTGAACGCAGTTAATGATTTTCAAAATTTTTCATTTTCCTAAATACTTGGGGTCCGGAAAACTACAGAATTTTCTGTACAATACAAAGAAATTCCATTTGTATATTTGAAATATTTATAAATTAAAGTAGAAAATATTTTTCTACATACATCTTTATATCTGTTTTACAATTAAAGAGTAAAAATTTGATTTTATAGTGACGATGAATACATTGTTCAGTAATGTAGATTTTCTTTTACTAGTAGTCATAATGAGGATTTATTAGATGAGGATGTGCAAGAACTGCCTATATCACATAAATAAACATTTCACGTTTTACAGTTTCCATATGGATTTTGTCATCGAGAAACGTGAAAAGGATAAATGATAGAAAAGCGCAAATGGCACAAATATTGCGCAAAACAAGTCGCGCCAGGTAATATTCATATTTTAAAGCAAAAAATAACAATCCATTTTTAACGAGAGAAATTTAAAGCTAGAAATGATAAATTTTTTGTGTATACGGTACGGCGCGTTTTACTTTATCATTTGTGTCACAAATGCGGCAGCCCGAAAAAAGATTGAAAAGTCATTTTCTTCAGTTTGTTTTCAAGATTTATCTTGTGGAAGAAGACTGATGTATACACATCGGTTTTCTGTCACAATTGAGTTATTCTATCTGTAAATTTTTAAATTTTAATTATCTTATTATTTTAAAGTTATCCATTAAAATTCAACCATTTATCAGAAAAACACTCAGATTAGTTTTGCAATGTGGTCCAAAAGCTCCGAACGATTTATTTTTAATCAATTCCCCAAAAAACCAGGATCAAAAATGAGTTATTTACGTAAAAATCTGTTTAAGGCAGTTGTTTCAAGTTTCAAATGGTGGCAGATTCATAAATTAATAATTTTAAAGTTCAGATTTTAAAATTTATACTTTTACTATTTTTACCACTAATCTATTAGAATCAAATGTTTCTTATATGTTTATCCATTTTCTAATTACACCGAAATCAAATGAATATCTACTTAAACAAATACAAGGGGGAGGAAAATAAACATAAATTCTGTTTCTAAAAACTAATTACGTTTTATGTGTACGATTTATTTCTTTAACAAACCGCGAGAAACATTTTTCAAAGCTTTTTTTTATCCGAGTATCATATTCTATAATTTGTTCTTTTTACAAATACGAGCTGCTGTATGCATATGTTACACGTTTCTAAAAAGAAATGTCTCTGAAAATCAGTTTATTACATTTTTTCTTTTGTTCTGTTTCTTTTTTTTTTACTTTTCTTGTTCCCCAGCTCGAGTTTATTCACGTAGAAATTTCCAAAACCATTTGCATATCAGAGTTTGTTCGGAAATAATGTGTTGTCTTAAGAGAATGATGAAGAGAACTCAGTAGTAAACAAATGCCAAAATGCCAAAGAAATTTCCATTTACGTAAGAGAACCTTTTGTTTTTCTAATATTCTGTTGATGTTATTTATACGCCTACGTCCTATCTCAGACAGAAACTCAAAACTTTATTAAAGAATTCACGGAACTATTATTCGAAAGATTTCTTGTCTATAGAAATCTACGAAATCGTATTATAGATCCAGACACATTCGCACTTGATTCGTTCGCAAAAATGCTTTGAAAATCTCGCAGTAACCGCCATTTAGTTCTTAACAACGCACTATTTCTAGGAAAAAGTATATCAGTTTCTTCCATCATCGATCATCCCTCTAATAATTCTTCTTTCTTTAAAGTTGAATCGGTTGCGTGACTGGAGTAATTTTTCTTTGACAGGCGTTATATCAATTTCTATAATGTCAGCAATTGCTACTAAAGGCAATGTTTGTTATTTATTTTGCAAGCACGAGTAGTTTAATCTTTAAAATATGTGCAACATCTTATTTTTGTTGCTATTGTATATTTACTTTACGAGTATCTCGTTTGTATAGCTGATGACAGCTAAATGCAATTTACTTTGCTTGTGTCTTTTCTGTTTGTTTTTTTACATCTATTTATAGGCTAATTTGGTGAAGTAAAGTAAAAATGAGGATTTAAATCTTTTATATAGGATGGGGATTGTATTGATCTTTCGCTAACTGGTATCTATAAGGCTCAAATCTCTTGATCCCGAACGGAAAAATAGACTTAGAAAAAGGAAATGCGCGCTTTGAATCCGAGGCTCATCGCGAGATCACGCATTGCCGTTTCACATAAAGTAATAACAACTTTAAGCCGCAAAATGAATAAAGCATCAATCATAAGCATCTGGGTGAATATTTTTACATTTTTTTCATATTTGTATTTACTCGGGCGCGCCTTTTTTTGTGTACCGATGATCTAGTTTAATATGATTGATTGGTCGCATGTGTGCAATTGCAGCTGAGTTTTCCTATCATAAAGTATCAATTGACAATTGATGACCCCGACCTTCAATATTGACACTCTCACGTCCTCACTCGATGTGTGGTAGATGGTAGTCAATCTTCTCGTATTTCCACAAGGAAATGGAAATAGTAAGCCGCCGTTGGATTTATTTACTTTGTGCTTCATTCACTACTATGCTCAGTACAATATTACGGCTTATGTCAATTTGCACGAGTTGTTCGATTTGTGGCTGTAGAAAAAAAAAAATACTAAAACCCCCCAATCAAATTTCCATTTAAAACATGTCAAACTAACTGTTTTAATCAAAAGGGATTATCAAACTTTTTACTTTTCTTTTCTCGACAAATGTCGTTTTGAGTTTTGCTATTAATTTTTCACAACGTCAATATTTCTTTTACAAGAAATACCAGTTGATCGTTACAGGGGTCGTTAAAGACAAAATCAATAGAAGAATCGGTGTAGCGATAAATAAAAGATGAAATGGGCAAAAAATGATTGGCAGAAATGGACGTATAAAAGGGGCAATTTACCATTGATAAAAGAAAGGTAAAGAAAATATATGTAGCTATACGTATACAAAGTAACAAAGGTTTGACATGATAAATGTGTAGGAACTATGCACGCAAAAGCATAAAGAACAAAGAGGGGAAAGAGTGTTATGAAGGAAGTAAGTCATGTAAAGAATAAGACAGAAGACAAAAAACGATAAAGTAAAAAAAACAAAAAAATAATTCAAGATTACAGGGGAATAAAAAATAGCAATCTATGGGTATACAATAGTCTCTCCGTATATAGAAAAAAGGGTTATAATCTATGAGTTTTTTTTTTTCCTATACTATTTTGGCCTTATCTCCATTTGAGTCAGTGCCAAAAAATATATTCAACTTGGCAATCCCTGTCTTTCTCTATCTGCTTTTTCTTGGCACTTGCACTTGAAAGTTGCAAGACAAAGCGTGGCATTGCATTGGGTTTGTTGGTGCAGTTAGTCTCACTTATTGATCTTATTTTCTACGTTCTTCAACGTATTACCACCCGGATGGCCTCAAGGGTCCACTAAGTGCACGCGCTCACTTTCTTTAGTTAGAACTTTGAATTTTCTTTTGATTTTTTGCTATTTGATTTTTTTGTGTGTGCTTCATTAGCAATGAGATTTGTTGGTGTGGTTTGTATAAGTAATTTTAAGTTTGTAATCAAAGCGTTTGGATTTTAAGAGGTTTCCTTTGGATGGCGAAAAATCTTAATCGAAAAAAATGAGTTGAAAAAAGTCACGTGGTAAAAGAGCAGGCGAAAAGAACGGAAATTAAATGTCTCTGTATGGTTTTTTTTTTCAGCAATAATAACTAAAATTCTATGAAATTCTATAAAATTTGATTTGGTAACTGAAACTTTTACTATCTAATAGATCTTAAGAAAAATAATATTTTGTTTTGAGAATTCAAATATAAATTCTCGTGTGACTATTGCGAAGTCTGTGATAAGTTTTTCATGTGTTGTGGATTATATAATTAAACAAAAAACGAGAGATTGCGACCCTAAAGACTTACATCTTTTCAAATTTTCAATTAATACGAATGAATTTGTAATTAATTATTTTTTCGGGTTAATAATCATTAAGAAAATTAAAAAAATAAAAGTTAAATCCCTTGCCTTCTAATTCTTTTTTATAACATCACATTCCGAAGACAATAAAAGTCTGTTAATAAAAATTCTTGAACTAATTTCACTTAAAGAAACGAAAAGTATTTATTGTTTTTTGATACAAATGGGGGGGAAACTTGCAATTGCAATCGTGCTTTCACTCATTGATTGGTTTAATAATAGAATTTGGCGCTTTGCCAGTGTAACTTCGAAGGGTAAAATAATAATTTCCTTATTGGTATTATAATTCTTTAATGCAAAAATATTTTTGAATGTGTATCCATAAATAAATGATTTATGGAATATAATAAATTACCCACAAAACTCGATACAGAAAAAATTAAAAATAAATAAATTAAAAAATAAATTAAATTATTTACTTGGATTTTCCAAAACCATATTCACATAGGAAAAACTTATATATTTATCTATTTATTTCGTGGTAATATTAATATTTCATCAGTAGTACTTTAAAAATTGCTTGCACGCCGGATCGTTATTGACATACGCTGCGAGGAGCAAAAATTCCAACAGTAGAAAATATTTTTGGAAAATTATTAAAAAAATCGTAAAAGCAGTAAAAAATAATAAACGTAAGCCAAATCGAACTTGTAAGCCCCTGTTTTGTTATGGCTTATGTAAAAGATTAAGATTAGCGTTACTTTTTAAAGATTATGAAAGACCACAGCGAAAAGACATTTTTAGTCACGAGTTTGTGAGGTCAAAATGTTAGAAGTTTTGTGGTCAAAGTTGTAAGGATTTATTTGAGGTACGTTCTTATGTCAAATCCAATGTTAGTGCGATTTGTTGAAATAAAAGCAAAAGCTTTTCGCGACCAAAATCATGCTCGAGTTTGCGCCAAACTGCTATATAAATCTCTTTGTTTGTCTGTGTTTATACAGAAAAGTGTTTTTCATTTTTCTCTATTTTCGCTCCGTTTGTTGTTTTGTTGTAACATAAAACCCACTATAGTTTGGCTTTGCCAGTTTTATGTAGACCAATAAAAAGATATTTACTTTGGTGATTCCGATCAAAGTGATTTTTATTATACATTCATATATATCATTTACATAAACTTGATCTTGTGAAATTTAATAAGATATTTACAGATTTTATTAATAATTGAAAATTCAAAAATTATTTTACAAAAATTGGCTATTTTTGAGATTGCATTTCTGTTTTCCAAGGTTCAAGGATCTTTTTGAAAGGAAAAAACAGATGAATAAATTTAGTAATTTTGAGTGAAAAACATGTCACATTGAAGGGAAGTAAAGTGGCCTAAAACGCGAATCGAAAACTACTCAAAAAGAATATGGCAAAATTACAGAGTAAAAGCAAAAATAATTTTTAAAAAAAATTTTGTATTTTCTTTGGCTAAATTCAATGCTATTTTAAGTTGTTAAGATGAAATGCATATAAATTTTTCAGTAAAATTTAATTAGATTTCGAGATGAAATTTACGATGAATAAATCACGGAAGCTCAGCATAGCCATTAGCAATAAGGAAAATCCAGACGATTTCGCCAGACATTTTTTTAGTTTGGCTTTCACACATTTAAGAAAAAATTTTTTTTTTTGTTTTGTGTATTTAAAGTTGATATAATTATATTACTTGTACACTGAATTTACAGTATTTTAGATTTGACATAAAACATTAGTTAGGAAAATTCGGAAGATGAGGAAGTTAATTAATTTTGAATCTAAATGATGTTGATGATTAATGATCAATTTTAGTTAATTTGAATTTTAAATTACGACAAACAGATTTAAATATGACATTCAAAATTGTAAAAAATATTTAGAATTCATTTCCAATTTTTTTTAAAAAGTAAATTCATAATTAAATTTAATCGGATTCATTGCCATTGAATTTATGGTAACGGTCAATTCTATCCGGTCTTGATCCATCATACGAAACCGATGTTGAGTTATCCATAATTATAGCCTGAAATGATTAAAAAAAACATAGAAAATAAATAAAACATCAACAATCATTATTGGTTAACGACGTTTTTCATCATTAAAAAAAATTGTAATTTTTTCCGATATTCGACACATTAATGATATCTTCGCTTCCTTATTTGTGAAAAATGATGGACAAATGATGTTATAAATTTTACATTAACGGATCCGAATTCCTTATTTTTTCAACCATTTGAAACGTATTATTTTTAGTTACGACCAACACTAAATTATAATTTTCATTATTGGAAAGTTTTCTTCAGTCGTTTATCAGCGATGAAGAGCCCATTGCCAACAATTGATTGCTCTATTTACTAGTGTAATACCGTAACACTACGTCCATTAGATTACCGGTTTCGTGTCATTGCCCTTTTATATCTAAGTAAAAATGGCTTTGTTTATTACGGAATTAAGACCCGATCAATTCTAATTCGACGCTATAACTGTGCCCATTTTCGGGTTCTCACTAAACGGATAAATTTGCCAATGGAATGAGATCAACATTTTTATTCCTCTAATTCCGCCTTGCGATTTCTTTTTGATTTTGATAAATTTCACTTTTTTTTTCTCCCAATGACGGTTAGTATATCTGTTTTACTTAAATCTTAACTAACATGTCAAGAAAATACTCAATCACCTGCTTCTCTTCGTTAATAGGTGGTTCTCTAAGTAAGAAACACAAAGGACAATACAAGAGATTTATAATTCCAACAGTCCTCAAAAGCCATGGAAAACCAACCGATTTCACCACTTCGCCTCCAACCAGTGGACCTACGATAACAATAATAAAAATAATAAAGATATGTCATTAACATTTTAAAATTTAAAATTTAATTAAAAACTGAGCTCACCTAAAGCATAAGCCAAACTAACCGCGACTTGTGCAATGGCATAAACACTTCCATAAGCAGCCACATGACGTGCATCAACCAACCAAGCCAATAAAGGCATGAGAGCTGCATCAGTAAGCCCTGTGAAGTTGTCTTATTAATGTTAATGCCTACAAAGTTAAGTAGACAACAGCGCCGTCGAGATTTACCGATTCCCAAGCCCATCCCGAAATGGGGTAAGATTAGATGTGACATTGCAGTTGCCAGAGTAACCTGAAACAAAAAGATTTATCTCTGACAAAGTGTACAGACATTGCATCAGTCTTCTAAACTTTCATTCTTTATATTTCTTTTTAGAATTTTTTTATTTTTTGTTTACTAAGAATAAATTTTTCATTTATGCTAAGAAAATTACCAAGTTGGCACAAATGCCAACGAGAATCAGCGAGCAGACTGCAGTTAACCATCTTTAAAATGAAAAAAAAAAAAAAAAAAAAAAAAAGAGAAAATTTTAAATTCATAAATTTATTTAATAAAATTTAGCATTTTCATTTACCTTCCTAATTTATATGTGAGAACTCCTAAGTTGCTACCAACGAGATAACCGAGACTGTCGGGTACGAAGACGGTACCTGAAATAAAAATAAATATTAACTAAATGAATATTAATGTTGGTTTGTTAAATTTTTACCCAACTGCCATTTTTTCGGTTTTATTGTATCCATTAACCAAATAGGAAGACACGGTTCTAAAATGGCCATGGCACTTGTAGACACGCAAATGGCACCTGTAAGTATAAAATAATTATAAATACATTTTATTTACTGGTTTATTTCTCTCACAGATGCCAATCGATTTATGTATTAATGCATCTTTAAAAGAAATTTTATTTCATACTGAATAAAAAATATAAATAATTGAAATGTTAAAATATGTAATAGAAATAAGGCAAGTGAATATTGAATCAAAGTAATATCGTTATATTGTCGGTATTAAATTTGAATTTATTGATTCATGGACTAAATTTAATTTTTAATGTAGTAATGAATGAATTTTTTATTTTAGCTTTAGAAAGGCCAGAAAAGTGAAGCAAATCGATTGGTAGACTGGCGCCCAGTGAAATGTAAGATTTCAATTCCATCTCAGCATTTGAAGACCCCATCGTCATGGTAACAGTAAAATGGCGCGAAACAAATGTGAAGTGACCCGGAAAGACATAGTTGGTGGCTCACTGCTTTTTGGCAACTCGCATTTAATAATGCGGGACAAGGTGTGGATTTTTTATGAAACCAAATTCGATTATGCTGGACACGTGATGTTTTTGCGACCGTAAAAATCGAATCATTTCAATTATATATCTTCCATTTCAACAATAAACAGATTCTGTCCATTCCATGACTTTAATTAATAAATGAGTGTTTGATAACATTTCCCTGCTTTTTCTACTCTTTAAAATCGAATGGTAATTCAAATTTTAAAAAATTTAATCGTTTTTCACACCAAATTGTATTAAATTTTACTACAGCTTTTATTTCAGCATTGCACAATGCGTGTGCAGCATGTTTAGTCGTAGGATATCCTCGAATCCAAAGTGTGTGATTGAATCCGGGTTTTGCGAAGCTCTCGCCTGATTGAAAAGGCGAGTATAAGACTCAAACAAGTCTTTTCACACACGGATTCCAATTCCCACAAGAGCCAACAACAACAACAACAAAAGAAGAAAAGACCCAAAAACAGAAAATAAAAGAAGGAAATAAATAAATAAAAAAAAATCGAACGTTTCTTGCTTACCAGCGACTATAAGGATGTAAGGATCACGAAGGAGATAATGCATTGGCGTACCGAGGAATTTCTGGAATTTCACAAATATCAGCTAATTCAGAATCAGTGCAACCTTTGCACAATCAAACCTTGAAACCTACACAACATTATAAAATTACATTTTATATCTGTTTCTATAACGAATATATTATATTTGAATAAAGATTAAATTAGACAAGGAGCTTAATCGCTCGAATAACTGCAGTTAACGAAATGCCGTAATTTATTTTGGCTTAAATCAATGGTGCGGCACATTATCCGCAAATATATTTCCAATTGGCTTTCTTAAAAGGTCGGTCACATTGCTCAATGTCAACGTAAGACTCCATTTGATGCGCGACTCTACTACCACAATATTGTTTCTCAGCAAAATCCCTTTATGTGATGAGAAAAAGGATAGTAAATCAAGCAAAATACACTAACACAGCAGGTTCACTTATTTTATAAAAAGTCGTTCAACCCACTAAAACTTGCGGATCCTGGCAGATATAAAATTTTAATGTAAGAAATATCGATTTTAAATTTCTTCTCACTCTTCCGTAATAGATTTATATTCAAATTTAGTCGCAAATTTAAATGCTTTTATATGCATTGCAGTTTGCAGTTCCAAAGCATTTAAATTATAATCGATTGTTAAATTAGATTTATTTTATTTCCACATTATTATACTTACTTCTGATTGAGTTAAGGGCCTCAAAACTGCCGCTTGTAAAACTAAATTTACCTCTTTACTTTTTATGTTTAATTTTTGCAAAAAAAAAAATTCATTTACCTGCATCTAGTAGCAACAAAGTGCTAATTACAACAAACGGAGCTTCTTTACCAACAAACTCGTACATGAAACCTCCAAATGGGTACCCAACTACGAAGCAAACAAAAGAAAATGGAAGTATAATTAACATTAGTAACATTTAAAACCGAATATTAATTAAACATTTTAATAAAAGGGGGTCTAATTACATCAATTTGAATTTTTAAACTTTATTTTTTATTTAAGGAATAATTAACTGTAACATTTATATTTTTAAATTTTAGATCAGCTTAAACTTATTGAATTAAAAAAAAAGTGCGTAATTCATTTATACCAAGCACTCCCATAGCCATTCCGCCTAATGCAACTCCCATAACATGACTCCTAACTCTGTCATCTGGATAAATTGCCGCCAGCAGGCTCATACCTAAAGAAAAAATTTTATATAAATAAAAAAAAACTACAAATGGAAATGTAAATATAAATTTATCAAAAACAAACACATCTTTAATCATCAAAATATTAATTTTAAAAAATAAAACAATAATAATATTTTCCTTTTTATATTTACTTTCATAATAATGAATTAGAGGTAGAATTCAACCCAAAAATAGATTCAAAATTAATAAGTAGCGGTTGTGTTTTATACATCAAATGCCTAGCATAACCTCTACATTAATTGAAAAATTCTATGGTATTTGTAATTAAGAAAGAGAAAATGAATTTTTGTGTTAAAAAAAAAATTTTAATTTCAATAAATCAATTGGTAAAAACGAAATCCTTTTGAGCTTAATGATTTCAGAATTGATTCCACGACCTTTCTAAGATAATTGTCATTCACTATCAGCATCGTGAAATTTCCCTGGGTATTCCATTTCCTCGCAAAGGGCAAATGGGCCTTTTAACTGATGCGCGTGTGAATGCCGCTTCATTTGGAACATTTCCAACCGTTTCTGCATTTATATTAATGCAACACGCATTAACATAATCTTTAATATATAAATCCAAGTTTATTTTTGGTAAGTATCAAATATATTTGAATATCTCGATTACTTTTTAAATTTTATTGTTGTAATTAAGTTTAACCAATTTCGTAAGATACGAATTGTAATTTCTAATTACAAAATTACATGCGGAGCATCGATAATCCCGCACAGCTTCATTTGCTTACAGATAACGAAATAAGCTTAAATCAATACTGAGAGCACACGTGTCGTTTTAAAATCGCAACTGTAACCTTTAGTTTTACCACGCCCCTATTTGAAGTTAAAGGTAAAATTATATAAGCTTATTTAATGCATTGGATGATGACCAAATCGTATAGTTTAATGACTCGCTTTAGATATTATATCGAATTTTTAATTATGACTGATTCGTATTTGAAACGTCTTGAGGTTAATTTGTCATCATTCGCTTGGTCAATGAACGATCGAGTTTTAATATTCATTCCTCCATACACAGAGCAAATAGTAATTCTCGTAATCGATAAATCTAGAAATGTGCCCACTTTAAAGCCATTACAACACATTTATTCTATAAATTTATTATAACCCAAAAAAGAGAATAAAAAAGTGGCAAAGTAAATATAAAAGGATTTTCAGTAATGGAAATAAATTTTCTCATGAGATTCTCCAGCAACAACTGACATTTCAAGCATTTCTCATTTCTATATAACTTTAAGTGCACAAAACCATTCATTTATTCATTTTAATATGTATTATAAACACCAATGCATGGTTACACGGATTTCCCGCTTTATTTATAGCATTGAAATCTAATAATATAAAAATTTCATCTTTAAACTCAAAAAAACGAGGAAATATTTATTTTTTATTCTAATTTTTAATCAAAGGCTGCGAGATATAATTTGAGAAGGGAAGAAAAAAATGTGCAATTCTCAAACGCATATTCGAATCTAGGTTGGCTTTCGCAGTTTTTGTATCGGTCCCTTAGGACAGGAATTCGCGGAGTATATGAAACAGTTTCTCAAAAATAATTAATATTATTAAAAAAACAAATGGAGAATAATGAATAGCGGCAAAGTAAATTAACTACAAAATAACCCGTCATTTGAACTTTGGTATAATTTAAATCTGCGGTTGTTTGTAATTGCGAGTTGTTTCGCTCTGCATTAATGATATAAGCATTCGTGATGTGATTCTCTAAACAAGTTCTCTTCTGGAATAAATATTACAAATTTAAATTTAAAGTTTACAAGCGAATCTAATTAAATATCAATGCGAAATGGAAAGTATATTATGCAGGGTAATAACTATAAGCAAACAGAAATTTGCAAATAAATTATACATTTATCGTTCCGCTCACAAAATTGGTGTTTGCGAATTATACTTAATTACGCAATGAATAATATTATTAATTATATGAAATTAAGTTCGCAAGACATCATTTTACTCATTTCATATTTCTTATAAGCAAAATTAATTTCTTTTGCAATAAGGATCGAGGGGAAATGAGAAACATGTGTCCTTGAGCATGTAAATAAAAATATTCAAATTCTGAGAATATTAAAAATTAAATTATTAATGAAATTGAAAATTTTAATAATATTTATTTGTGACAAAGTTTTATAATTAATTTTATTTCAACGGTAGAAAATGTTTTCATTTGACATTTTCAAATGTTATTACTTTAAGAGATATCTTGGATTGTTTTTATTTTTTAAAAATGATAGCAAATGCAGCCTTATGTCAAGAAGAAATGGATTATGTATCAGATTACGATTGAAATGGAATGTATCAATCGAAACCGCAGCTTCAGTAAACTGCTTTAACATTAAATCTCCGAACAGCTTTTGCAATAATAATGAAATAAATTGCTTTTCTCTTTGTGTGGGTGGGTTTACTCCCACGTTATTTATTCGCAAATGTATTTTAGTGAAGCAAATTGAGAAAACTGTTATATTTTTATCCCCCCAACTTGTGTAAATTGATATGTAGAACCCAAAACACATTATTTTAGAATGTAAACATATTGGAAAGCAATTTCCAATACATCCGTCATTGATAATGACTGTTATCAATTCACAGCGAGAAACATTTCCAACGACCCTATGGAGTAATTCTGGCTTTCGTAGGTCAGACTCACTTAAATTTTTATGGAATAAATTTTTTTATTATAAATTTGAATGATGTAATTTATCTTATTTTATTTTTGTTGCAGCATCAATTTGAATTCAACGTTCAATTAATAACAAATAACAGAGAATAAAAAAGTATAATCAACCAAGTCAAGCTAACAATGCAAAAAGCCAAAAAATTATGTTAGCAAATTTAACATAGAAAAAAAATTAATTTTTAAAATTCTACCTGAAATTGCGAAACATGCAGATCCTATGCCTTGCAAACTTCTTGCGAAAAAAAGTAATCCATACGTTTTGCTGATTGCAAACACTGTTCAAAGATAAATCATTTTAAGTAAATTTGTTCAATTTCTTTTCTTAATTTGAGTTTTCAGTGTCAATTAAAAGATTTTTCTAGTCATTGTCAGAATTTTCTTTTTAAATGTCTTTTTGATTCTAATTCGGGATGTCAAATTAAAATCCGAAGTCATTTTTATAGCAATTTTGACATCATTGCGAAACAGTATTAAATTGAAGTAATTAAAACGAAAGAAAAATCATGTTACCCATTGCAGATATGAAAAGGTATGCACTACCAAAAAGCATTGGAATTGTGAAACCTATTCTGCAAATAAAAACACTTTTACTTATGACTTCATATTCCTTACATTCCTTGTAATCTACCTGTTAATCACGATTCCTACAAAAGGATTAGCAACCAACTGTACGAGAGCTTTTGATGAAAATAATAATCCCACTCGAGCATTTTCATTGATTATGTCTTCTGGTAAAACGCTCTCGTCGAATAATTCTTCACTTTCATTCAAATGCGTTGAATTAGGTGCTCGACGTGCAGTAGAACTTGTCCCGAAAAGTGTTAAATTGTGGTCAATGTTATATAAATAGTCTGGTATAATGGGAACTAAAAATAAATAAAATAAAGTTTTACTTATACGCATTAAATCATTTATTTCAGAAAATTTGCCGACAAATTTCGAAACTTACCTACAACTGTCAATAACATATTATCCAAAAACAAAGACAAATATACGACAAAAATGATGACACCGCCAGATTGTCTCGCTTTCTGCAATTCTTTTTGAAAGTCCAACATCGCATTATCAAAAGAAATAATTGAAGCTACGAGTTTAAACAGTCTATGAACAGTTTATAAAGAAACAAAAGCAGGTTATAAATCAATGGTTGTATTTTGTTTCTTACTTTACACTAGTACCGGCTAAGTGTGACCTAGCAGCACAATTTCGAGGGCATCTGGATCATGGAAACGAGTAGGAGCAAATGTGTGGGTGTGAAGATTGCACACCGAGCACCAATTTTGTCCGTGGTTGAGTGAATATGAGGAAGTGGGGGTTGGGGACTCAATAAGACAGTAATCTCTGGCGCCCAGGCGTCAGCTACCAGCAAAGCTTTACTTTGATAAGGGTATATAATTGCTAATAAATTTAGGTAATCTGTTAAACGTGAGCGACAGCATGACAAGAATGAGTAAATTTCACTCGAATGCATGTATTCAAGGCAACTAGTACGAAACCTGTAGAGTTTTACATGGCTTAGATTATCCGCCAACGGACTTGAATTAAAATTTGAAAATATTTTTCTAATATTAAAATTTGAAGAATTTATTACTGTACTTGAAATTAATAAATTTTTCCTTGAAAATATTTAATAAATAAAATTTACTTTTAAACTTTAAAAAATCGTTTAAATTATATACGTCATTTATGCAACCAATAATATTTACTCTTGTTACATTCGGACGGACAGACGTTGTCCTGGCAACTCTCATAAACAAATGGCCGTTAACACTTATTCCCGTTTGAGCGAATTCCTTGCAACAAACAACTCACTTTAAAATAAATCCCAGCGATAGGAAATTCAAAAAAATTTAATCAGTAAAGGTAGCGGTGAGTATTTATCATTCATGAATAAGTATCAATTTGAAGGCGACGCAGTCGAAACACCGAACTTGAAATTTATGAATGTGACATTTTGAAGGCTTTAAAATCAATGGATTTAAAGGCATGCGCAACGCAGCAGTTATTTAAATGTCAAACTTGTTTTTCCAAAATTTAATTCACTTTATATTTAAAAAAAAGTCAATTCTAAGACCATAAATTTTTTACATCATAACTTAAAATTAATGTTTTTGACTTATTAATAAATTATGAAAGTCGCATATGATACACAGTGGCAGTTGATAATTAAACGTGCTTTCTGACTGGTTGCTTTCATGAATACAAAGTAAATTAGTAATTAAAAGTAATTAGGCGTGAAAACGTGCAAACAGATGATTACTGAAAAAGGGGAAAAAAAATGTCAAAAAGTCACTTACGCCAAATTATTACAGCTGCTGCTCAAAATAATTAATCTAAGGGAGTAAGTAACAACAGTTGTTTCGCGATTTGAATATGCATTGGGGAAGAATAAAGGACGATAATGAAGCTTTGTTTATTTTCAGCTCTCTCCGACTACATCCAAAATGCACATGACATCTGGAAAGAATTCATCGGTAGCGAACGTTTTAATTATTTTATGAATTAATGAATTTTAAGAGTTGCCTTGAATAATCGATGTTTGTTTTAAGGACCCTTCCGACGAATTTGGAGGAAAAGATGAATTCTTTGACGAAAATGATTTCGACGCGTTCGAAATTGAGTATTTACCGGTAATTCAATAATCATTAAATTTTATACATTTTTTTTAAACAAAATTTTTTAAACTTTTTGGAAAATATAAAATCGATCCAATCGCGATTGATTTATTCGATATTTGTATTTTCTTGCTTTTTTGTGAAAGTGTGTACACAATTTTAGATGAAATGTTTTGGTAGAAAGCTATCAATCATCTATTTGATTTGTCGTATGAACGGTTGATATTTAGGGAGTTTGATAAGCGAGAAGAAAAATGTGAAGAGATTTATCTACGGTTAGCGATGATGTGAGGAATTATTGATTGCCCGTTGCTTGGTAAGTCATTTAATAACACAGATGTACGGTGCCGCAATTATTTATGCGCTTCTACAATTTTATAATTAAATGTCAGTTTGATAATTTTTTTTTTATATTTTCTGATTATGCGTTAAGATTTTTATTATTAAAATTAATTTATTAACCAATACGATTCAAGTTAACAATAAGTAAATTAAAATATTGAGTTGATTGACGTGTTTTGCAGCTCCTCAAAGAGATGGAGGTGACACCAGGCGTAAATACGTATTATCCGGAAATCGAAACGTTCTGGAATAAAATCCGTGAATATTTCGAAGAAGGTCGAAAGATGATTGATAAATACGCCGACATCATTGCCGAAAGTAAATTGGTCGCGGCTCGATTGGAAGATGCTAAAAAGATACAACAAGATGATCAGGTCACAATTGCCACATTGAGAAAAGTAAATGCAAAGCCGAGTTCGATTACCCTTTGATGTATTTTGCAAATTTTTTAATTAGAAATTGAAATTAGGAAATCGATCGTGCTTGGCGACAACTCGACGAAGTTCAAGAGAGGGAACAGCAGCAGAAGGAATTGGCGCACACATTGGAAGCTGAACTAGATCGAATTAGAACGACATACGAACAAGTTCCAATACTGAAACAAGGACCTGAAGCGTATGTAAATATAATTTTGAAAAACACAAAATTATAAATATTTAATTGAAAACGCATTTTTAAAAGCTTTTCAAATTTAATCAAATGAAAGTTTTAAACAAACTTTTATTTTTTAAAATTTTATTTTGGTAAAAAAAATTCTCTTTATTTAATTAAAAACTATTTGTATTTTTTATTCGGTAATGCCATTAACGTATGTTAACGATTGCTACAAATTATAGTAATCAAACCATTTAATCAGTAGGTTGGGTATGTTTTTGACCTTTGAGAACAGAAATTAGTTTCTATGCAAAGAAGATAGTGCTGTTTGATGATGAATGCGGGAGAGAATTCTCAGTGGAAATAGGAAAATTTTATTGCATCACTACACGTTATTCCATTTTAGGATATGTTAGAGCGTAAAGGGTGGAGTCGAATTGCCAATATTTGAAAATTATTCTTGCCAAGATTTTCCGTGCGGGTTGAATATTTTATTCGACTTTTTGATCCTCTAGTGAATTTAAGTCTTTCAGAGTTTTATTTACGACGTAGTTTACATTTTCGGAATATATGAACTTTATACTTAATATACAATGCGCATTTAAAACATTAAAAATGTAGTTTCTATAAATTAAAAAAATTAAAATAAAAATAGAAAATTCACTTAAATATAATTTCAAATTGAAAGATGCGCATTACGATGTTTAGTTGAATTTTTATTTTATAAAAAGTTTTTTTTTTTAAATTTTTATACATTTTTAATTTATTTTTTAAGTGTGGTCGAACTTCAGAGAAACCGCGATGAGCTATTAAAAGAGAGAGATCAACTCGGTGGCGAATTGCTGAAACTCAAAGATACTGTAGGTGCATTTGCTTTACAACTTCAAAATACCGAAAGGCAGAGGGAGCAATTCGAAGAAACCATAAAACAGGTTCTCATTATAGTATTTACAAGCACTTTAAGATAAAAATTCATATATAGAAAAAAAAATTAATAGTTGAATCAAGAGAATTACAAACGACGTAATGAGCTTCAAAAAGAGACCCGACGCCGGGAGAAATTAGAATTGGAGATGAAAGCGATGAAAAGCGAACTTGACCAAAAGACCGAACAAATTCAATACCAACAGCAACAAATAAACAAACTTAAAGAAAATACTGCCATTTTGGAGCACAAGTTAAAGGAGAACAAGGTAACTAGATAATGATGTTAGTCCTAACCATAATTGATGCGCTCATCTTTTATCATTGCCTAGATCCAACGAGATCAAATGGCCAAAGACGTGGAAGTGCTCAACTTGCGACTACTTCGTCTTCATCAAGAAGCTGAAGTTTACGTGCAAAATTTGGAACAAGCAGCGCGAGATAATTCACAAACTGCTACTGAGCTCAGAGTAAGGCAATTTTTTTGCACCGATCGATGAATCTTTTAATCTTTATTCTGCTTCCATTCAGGCAAAAGACGATGAATTGGTTCATCTTAGGCAAGAAAATGCTAAGATTTCAAAATTACGAGATATTTTGACTAGAAAAATCAATCAAATGGAAGAGCAGAAATCGGAATTGGAACAATCGAAAGAAGAACTTAAGATGGCGAACATCACAATGCACAGAGGTTAGATAAAAAAATCGAAATTCTAATTATCAGCAAAAATTTATACGCTTAATTTAGAAATCGAAGCCTCCAAAAGACAATTTGAAATCGATAAAAAAGCGCGAGATGAAATGATACGCGAAAAAGAGAATTTAACCAAAGTATTTACACGAGAAAAGAAAAATAGGACGCAAAAGCGTTATTCATTTGTTCATATTTTAAACTTAGAACTTGGTAAAGTCAACGCAAGCGACTCACAAATGTCAAACTGTGATCCAACACATGGAGATGAGTCGACAGTCAATGGAAATGGAGTTACAAAACACGAGAGATGAAGTTGACAAAAAAAAATCCACCATTGTGATGTTGGAAAAGGAACGCGATAGACTTCTAAGTCAAGCGAGTGATTACATGAAAAAAGTAAGGAAAAAAAAAAGTTATTTTTTAAAGGAATTACTTTTTTTTTTACCCACACCTTCAAATTGGAGGCCCTTCACGCATTTGCTGTTTCAGTGTATTCCGAAATAAGATTTGAGTTGAACGTAATTGAATTTCCAAGAGAATTTGTTTACTTAAAGAATTTTTGATTCTGACAGATAAATTCGCTGAAAGATGAGATGAAACTCAAAGATATTCAAACATACGAAGTTAAAAAAAGGCTGATTGACGCCGAAACAAAATTACGCCAGCAAATAAACCTCTACGAATCTGTAAGAAGTGACAGAAACCTTTTCAACAAAAATTTAATCGAAACTCAGGTAAATAAATATTAAAACGAATTTCACCCGAGGATGCGATTAAATGCATTCTAAATGTAAATTTATTTTTTTTCAGGACGAAGTAACAGACATGAAAAGAAAACTGAAAATTTTATCACATCAAATCGAGCAACTTAAAGACGAACTAAATGCCAAAGATACGACTTTGACTCGCGAACATCTCGTCAATCAAAAATTAGACCGAGAAAAAGAAACGGTTAAATTGGAATTGGTCCACGCTAAAGATCAAATTACGAATATGAAAGATAAAATAGAAGCTCTTTCTTCCGAACAAAGAAGATTCAGTCGTGCTCTGCAGGATGCCGACAGAGACATGAATAAAAAAGTCGAAGATTTAGAGCGAGTAAAGAAAAGAAAAATTCTTTTGTTCCAAACCAATTTTCTTTTTAATATTTCATCCTCGAACGATTAGGTGAGATCGGAGAGAGACATACTAGGGAGTCATTTAGTGAAAAGAAACGAAGAAATCACATTACTTTATCAAAAAATCCAAGTTCTTCAATTCACTCTGCGCAAAGGCGAGCGGGAATACGGCGCACGCATTAGTGACATTCGCTTATTAAAATTGGAGATCCAAAGAGTTCGACGAGAGATGGTCATTTTGTCTCGCAGGTAATCTAATAGTTAAGTACTAAAAAAAATTCAATAAGTCCTTTTAAGAGCTCACTCCAGTACGAGAAATTACCGGTAGCTAATGGTCCAAGAAAAGTGTTTTGCAGCCGCCTGGATTTTAGCTTAGTAATTAGCCCTAATGGTTCGCAGCAACGTTGCAACCGTCCGCTTTTCTAATCTAACCCCAACATCATAAAATATAAAAAGCTCTTCCGGTAAATAAAGTCGTTTAAGGTTGAAAGCGTGAAGCAGGCATAAAATTACGACAGTCTAGCAAAGGTTAAGTACACGAAATAATAAGTTTAGTTGCTTGTGTCTAATAAAATAAGAATTTTGTATTTGTTCTTGGGAAATGATGTTTGCACGTAGCGGTTGGTTTCTTAACATTGCCAATGGCTATGCATCAGGTGGATTTATCGATTTTAGATACAGACAGATCTTAGAGAGATGGAGACCCAAGTGTGCAAGGTTGAAGGGAGGGAAGGGAAGTTGGAATAGATAACGTGAAATTAGCGAGAGTTGGTTTAACCTAATTTGTTTATAGTTTTCATTATACTTAAAATAACAAGTGTGACCTTTTCGACTTTCTTTTTAAGCCGATGCATACCTGCAGTGAGCTTCTCACACTTGTTTGGATAAACTGATTAAAAATTATCGGCAAGGAAATTGGATTTAAAATGGTTGTAAAATTATGGTTATTTCGTTACTCGTGGGAAATTAATCAGTGCTGCGGCGGCCATTTGCGTGTGGATTAACGAGCTTAATAATAATTTCATGCCATTTCGAGCTATTGAATTATAGGAATCAGTGTTTTAACTTTCGAATTAATTTATTTCTAGTATTTATATAACTTTACAAAACCGGTGTTTTTGACTTTTTTTAAAATTTTTATTTATTTATGAAACTTCATTTTGATGTTAACAGCGCTTCAAAAGTAATCGATTTGCGTCGCGAGTTGTATCACATGCAAAGAGAATTGATGAGAGAAAGAACTCGATGCAAAGCCCTGGAAGAAGAAATGGAAAATCCCATGAATCTTCACCGGTGGAGGAAACTGCAGGTGTGGAGAGTTTATCTGACGACAAACGGTTCGTGTATCCGAATGTGATATATTCGAGTTTGATATTTTATTCAGGGCAACGATCCAAGCACCTACGAATTAATTCAAAAGATTCACACCCTTCAACGAAGACTTATACACAGGACTGAACAAGTGGTCGAAAAGGAAGTTCTAATACGAGAAAAGGAACAATTATATATCGAATTGAAACGAATTTTAGCGAGACAACCGCGCCCAGAAGTCGCGAGTCAAGTGCTTATTTATCAGAAAACTTTGAAAGACAAAAATAAGCAAATGAAAGTAAAATTAAATAAATTTAATCTTATCAGTAATACAACTTTAAATATTTCTCAGGCTATGGTCGCCGAATTGAATATGTATGAGACTCAAATTTCCGAAAATAAATTTGTCGTGGACGGTGTAATGAAAGATTTGGAAGAATATAAAAGAAAATATTACATGTTGAAAAAAGCCGAATTAGATCAGAAGTAATTAATTATTAGCGTGTAAATACCGATAATTGTATTGTTTTGTGTGAGGAAAGCGTCAACTGTGTTAACACTGGTAGGTTTTCTTTATTCATTGCTGCTTTGTGGTGTAATTTATCGAGTGTGAAGTTTAAAGCTTAACGGTATTTTCCTTTCAGACGTAAACGTAATCACGGGCTTGATTATACAAGTGCATCCGCACCGGAATTTTCCAAAACTAAACCTGTGGGTGGTGGATTTCGTATGGCCACTTTACCAAAATTAGTGCATTCGAAATAAAAACAAAAGGTGATTTTTAAAAAATTCAAATCTTATGTAGCTTTTGTATTTTTGGCAATGAATAAACTGATTTCTAAATGAATGAGGGATTTAAATCAATTTTAAATAATTCATGTGGATTATTTGAATTCGCCTACGAAGTTCGGGACTTTGTTATTGTTATTTAGTAATTACATATGTTCGCTTTTGTATTAGTATTAAATCATTACAATCGTGTAATGATTTTTGATTGTATCAACAGCAGATATTTGTAATCGATCAATGTTCGCTTTGCACTTATACAATCTGATTATTCCAATTATAAAAAGAAAATTTATTAAGCTAAAATGTTGTTCAACTTTAAATATGACAATTTCAGAATTCAGTTTGAAAAGTTAACATTAATCAGGAGTAAAAGCCCAATAGCACTAACATTAAAGTCTTTTGGGTACTACTCAAATTCAATTGCAGAAAGTAATACCTGATAGGAATTTTAAAAAGTATCACCTTATACGAATTTTGAAATAAAGCCATCTTTTGCTAATTAAGCTACCTTTTCTTTAAAATTTCACAAATTTTGTTAAATTAAAATTAAAATCAGTGTCAATTTTCACAGTTAAAATTTAGGTCACTGGTTTGAAATATCCCAATCACTTACTTCAACAGATTTTAAGATGTTCTGGATTCAAATGTAGACGATTCCAATGCCCGCAATCTCAAGTTTGAGTGAATTGTGAGTTGTTTGGCGCCGTCTCCGATGTCTCCCCTTTTTTTCTTTCTGGAAATGCTATCTGTTATTTAATGCGCATGCGCCATTTTCATATAATGCCCACCATCAAAAACAGCTCTTGATATTAATCTTTCTTGTAAAAAAATATTTTTGGTGCGGTTAATTAAATTTATGTCAAAACAGAACTTCAGTGATGCATCAATCTTTTATTTGTTCCATATTTAATGTGAAAGACTGAAAATATTACAAGGACTGCAATTTAATTCGTTGCCGTATTCAATGCAGTGCATCGTGCTTAGTTTATGGGTTGTTCTCTATGAAGTACCGTAGAATAAATGCTAATTTGTTAGTAATGACCTCTGGCGAAAACAGCTTAAACACATTTTACACATCGCTGATTTCTAAGTGCAGTGGCAAGAATCAAAACTGTGACGAAATTTAATTTAAAAATAATATATCTATTGATTAAATACCACTTTTTACAAATGTATCACATGCATAAAGTAATGGGTTGCTATAGAATTTCTGAAAAGGTAGTTTTATTTAATTATTAATCATATTTACAAGTTATGTTTATTTTAGCTAGACAACAATCCCGAAAGCAGAATTGAAAAAGAAGAGACCCTCGAACGATTGAAGTAATTAGTATATTTAAATTTTTCTCTGGTTACCTGGACATAAGTTATGAAATGAAATTCATATTGCAGCTACGGAAACGAAAGTAATGATCAATTATGAACATGGATGAACCTTTTCCAGGCTTTGCAAACGGATATGATGAGAATAATTTATATGGTAAAAATCTTAATTTCTATGGTTATAGTGCTAGATTAATTTAATTTATTTTTCAAAATTTTTAGACGTTGCAGCCACTCTCAACTAGATAGTTTACTACTCGGCAGCAATGATGATGTTCTAAATTTGACAATGAAAGTATTATTTAAGGCTGAAAATAGAAAAAAGACAAAAATGAATGACATTTTTTAGGGTGATAATGCAAATTCAGGTTTTGAGGATTTTGAAATTCATTCTGATGGCAATTTAATAGCTGTCAATCATGTCGAAGGTGACTGCGGCAAACTTGGTAAAAACATTTTCTTAAGATTAATTTTTTTCTTGTACTTTTTTAATTTTTTATTTTGCAATGGCAACAGGGATTATGTCTACATTCATTATTAGCATTACGCTTTCGTCGGTAGAACTTTATGGTTTAATTTTGATCCAGAGAAGAAACTCCTGTCAAGTTAATTATATTTGGAAGTATGACACTTTTGAATGAAGTTTAGGATCTCGATATTGTCATTTTATTTAAAACATAATTTTAAACTCAGTGAGATGAAAACTGAGAAAGAGAAATGAGTCTATGCTGAAGTTATGTGAATGACTAAGTTCTTAATTTATCTTCGAATAAAGATTCTTGTTGGCAAGTATTTAAAATACTGTAATTTTAAAAACATAACTAAATACTTTATTTATATCTGGAAAGAAGACTTTAGGAAATGGATCTGGCAGATAATAGCATTTTATGTAAAGGATCAGCGACATCAAATTAAATCAAATTAAATTAAACCTATTAAATCAAATCATTGACGAAATCCAGATATTGAAATGGCATTCACTTGAAAGCCAATGTTTAATTACATAGTTCTACAATATGTAAGTAGAATTTATTTTAAATTATTGCATTTACGTAATTTTGTAAGTTATGTAATTTACAAATGTAATTTACAAATGTAATTTACAAATGTAATTTACAAATGTAATTTACAAATTGTATTTTGTTTAGCCAATATATTATATTTCAAGCATTGATCTTATGGATGACTAGTTTTACACCAACAACCTTGTAAATTAATACTATTTCATCATTACCGACAACTGCTTCTATCCTAATATATTTGATTTAGATACTAAACCTCTATGTTGAACCTCTGGTTCAATTCAAAGACTATATATTTGCAAGTTTGACATTAACATATTTATGAATGCATTATTCAATGGAAACTAGTTACTTTGTAATAAATAGAAGAAATTTATTGGCTGTTAATTAAGATTTAAAGTTCTTATTTATAAGTTTTTGTTGACTGCAATTTGATTTTTGTAATTTCTCAAATCAGAAATAACATTAATAAAACAATTTAAGTATTAAAATTTCTACAAAAATTGTTTCTAACACAAATTTAACATAAAAAATTCAAATTTGTTTTAGTAATACCAATTTCTAATTCCCATTAATTGCAACTTGCAACTAATCTATTTTTACAGTAAAATTAAAAGAAAGAATTAGTTTTAAGTTTTTATAATGTTAAAAGGAGTTGGCATTAAATCCTTCAATTTGGATTAACTGTAAATTTGATCATTTTTATGATCAAATTCCGTGTGGATTCAACCTTAAAATATGTTTAGCAGTCGTTTTGTTTGTTATCCCTCACTCCATATGGAGGGCTCACCTCCTGGCGTCGTAGCAGGAATGTGGCCACTTTAAATAATCCTTCTTGGACTTTATAGTGCCTGCTGTGATTTCTTTTTACCATTTCCGAGTATATTTTTGTGAATTTTTAGAATTAAGTATTAACTGACATCAATTTTGTATGGCGACTGGTTTATAATCTTGCTTTGCGTATAAAGATTGCCTTCATTTAGGAATTTTGTGATAAATTACAATTTTTTACCTTTGTTAATTTTGGGTTCCAAAATTTTGGAAATAACTTTTGCCTCATTTGAGCTCAAAACATTAGCTAATATATTGCATCAATTTGTTAAATAAAATTTGTATTGTTGGTAACTTCACCGACATGAATTTTGGTTTGTATTTATACAATGCTATTTTCTTTTTCACAACAATTAAAATCAGTTGACTGATACCTAACCTAATTGTCATTGACTGATACCTAATGAAAATTGACTGGTTGTCAGTTGTTAGTCAAGCAGTAATTGGTCGGTAGACTCATTATCAACTAGCAGCAGTTGGTCGGCCAGGTCGGCCAACTGTCAAGTTGGTCTGACCTCGATGTGACCGTATACTACTTCGGGTTTTAATGGGCTGCATCTGGTTCCAGCCTTTTTGCATTTGACTGTATAATAATTGGATTACTTTTTTTGTGGACTGTGTTGAGTTTTGATTGGTTTCTAGTAAATTGTGATTTACTTTGTGTTGTTAACTATCTTGTATTGCCAAATTTGTGTGCATTTTTTTTCTTGTAGGAATCCAAATATTTACATACATAACACAACTACACTTCCAAACGCAGACTTGCTCCAACTAAAGTAATCAAAATCTTCCCAACTCATGTCTCACCAGAATGTAGTCATGGCCCCTGGTCCACTTCATGGTAGACGTAGGTTTCAGCAAGTTTTTTTTCTCTACTATTTGCCTGATCTTACTTCTTGTCATTATATTCATCTATGGGTTCCTCACATAACTTTTTATCTTGGACGAACTTGGAATTTTAGTGATACTTGCTCGACTTAGGGCAGTCGAATCCTGTTTACACGTATCATCACTTATGCAGCTTCGTTCAATAGTAATAAAATGTGATAGTTGACCATTAGCAACCATTCAATCCTAGTAAACATTATGTATTACTTATTTTTTATCGCTTTTTTTAATTAATGTCCAATAAGCTGACATGCACTCAATTATAATTGTTATTAAGTTACCTCATTTGTCATTGGTTGTCAATTTTATTCATATTGGTTTTTTTTACAGTAAATACAAGATATATTTTCTCAAAAAAATAACTTTTAGAACAAATTATAAGAAAATAATCAATTTAATGGAAAATACTAAATGTTAAGATAAAATAGAAATCTGTCAGATTCGAAGCTGAAATTAATAGTTCAACAATTTTTGGCATCAGTTTTAAAATAGATATTAAATGGTAGAAAACTGCAAATTTATCAACCACAGTTCTGCAGATTGTTATTACTTCGAATAAGCAAATATAAATTGCTATTGATATTGATTTTTCTTACTTAGAAATGTATACTGCAATCAATTTAGTTTTAAATAAAAACAAAATTTTTTTAATGTAAAAAAATTATCCGGAGCAAATGAAAATTAAAGGTTTCAAAAAAACCTTTTTATTTTGTGCTTGGTTAAAGGTTGTATATAGGCGCTACCGTAGAATTTCAAGCGACCTCTGACGAAAATAACTAAAATCATCTGTCATTTCTCTTTTTAGCTTTACACGTGGTTATTGGTACAACCAGAGGGCTGATTAAGGTGAAATATATCTTTATAAAAATGAATTTTATCCCTTGTGTTACATGGGTCAAGCAAGGGATTGCTAAAAGGATACCTGAAAAGGTAATTTTTATATAAGTCTTTTATTACATCATTTCAAATGTTATGTGCTAGGTATCAATCACGAAAGAAGAGTTGAAGGAAATAATTGAAGAGAATCAAGAACAATTGAGGTAATCATTTAACCTATAAATTGGTATGATGCGAATAAACTATTAAATGAAATTCATTACAGAACACTTGGAGCGAATGAGTTGTCAGATGACGATAACGATAATAACAGCAACGAGAACGAAACTAATGTGAGAAATGAACCTTCTCGAGACATTGCAGATGAATACGATATGGATAATTACGATGAAGAGGATGGTAAAAACATAATTTTTAAGTTGCTGTTTAAGGAAAATAAAAATATATAATTTAAATTCTTAGGTGATGCAGTTAACCTCTTGGCAGGTCTGGCTGGTCTAACTTTATATGCCAGTAACGATGATGATCCATATATGACAATAAAAGTCTGAAATATATTTTTGTTTTTAAAAATAACAAAAAAATTAAAAATAATTATTATATTTTATAGAACGACGATGCTGATTCAGATGCTGGTGATTTTGAAATTCATTCTGATGACAATTTAATAGCTGTCAGTCATGTTGAAGGCGATTGCAGTGAACTTGAAGTGTATGGTAATATTGATAACTTTTTTTTATAAGAATAATTCTTTTAATTGATTATATTTTTAGTTTATAATGGTCAAAGCGATTACTTATATGTACACCACAGCATAATGCTTTCGTCAGTCGCACTTTGTACAGAGTGGCTTAACTTTGATCCTGGGGAAGAATCTCCTGGCAATTTAATTGCAGTTGGAAATATGACACCTGTGATTGAAGTATGGGATCTCGACGTTGTCGATTGTTTAGAGCCTGTTTTTAAACTCGGAGAAGCTAAAACTAAGAAAAAGAAACGAGTAAAGTCGAGCGAATTTCTTGGACACACTGATGCTGTTTTAGATTTATCCTGGAATAAATCAATTCGGTTTGCAGGCATCTGAAATCAGGTTAAATATTTAACTAAAATCATATTTTTTATACACATTTTAGAAACATTTTAGGCAGTGCATCGGCCGACAATAGTATTGTTTTATGGGATATGGCTGAAGGATCGGTGACGCGTAATATAACTGAATTTACTGACAAAGTTCAAACATTGGAATGGCATCCAGTTGAAGCCCAGAGTCTAGTCGCAGGGTCTTACGACAAGTAAGTTTTATAATAAATTTATTTATTTTACCTATTTGTTTAAAAAAATATTTTTTATTTATTTTATTTAGCACCGCTAAATTATTCGATTGTCGGATAGCAGATGCAACCAATAAAATTTGGACGTTTGATGGTGAAGTTGAGCGGGTTTTATGGGATATTCATAATCCATTTTATTTTTATGTTAGTATTTAAAAACCAAAATTTTTAAAATAACAAAAATTTTAATTTTTTAAAAAATTTTTTTAGGCGAGTACGGATAAAGGGTTTGTTTATTCCATTGACGTTCGCAATTCAGAACCTGTTTGGACTATTAGTGCGCATTCAACTGCCTGCACTGGTTTAACAATTAGTACCAAATGTCCAGGTTGTCTCATTACTGCATCAACAGACAAAACTGTCAAAGTGTGGGATATAAGAGAAACACCTGTATTTGTTACGGAGAAAACAATGAATGTGGTAATAAATTTTTAAAAATCAATTACCTAAAGAATAATTAATATTTATTGTCTTTTAAGGGAGAGATATATTGCATACAAGCATCACCGGATTCGCCATTTACAATATGCTGTGGTGGTGATAACCGTAGCCACAATCTTAGAGTTAAGGACTTGGGTGTTGGTAGGTTGAACAAGACAGTTTAATTCGTGAATTTTGTTAATTTAAATCCATTTTATTCAGCTTGTGACCGATTTCAAATACCAACAATAGCCCATAACAGTACTCGATCAGCAGAAAACTCATCAACTGATCCCATTCCTTCATCGTCGACAACAACTACTAGTCTGAATTATACGAAAAAGAAAAAGCCGAAACATTTAAAACGGAAACAGAAACGATAAGTTATAGATCAATGAATAAAAATTTATTCAATTTGTAAATTTAGTATTTCTTTGAGCAACATGAGAGTCAAAATAAGTATAAATTTTGACTTTTTTTGACTAGATTCACTGCTTAAACCTGCAACTAGAGTAAAAGGAAAAACAAAATATGATATTTAAAAATATCTGCAATATATTTTATAAGCAATCGTACCTTGCACTTCAATAGAAGAAGATTCTATCCAAGTGCTATTCCCAAACGGAGTGAGGACACTAACTTGACAAGTATAATGACCAGCGACTTCCCGCGTAATCATTGGTAAATGCAAATGGTGATGATTACTATTAGGTAAAACTGCATTACCTGACCATGTGCGTTTCATCCAACGATATTCTAATGACGAAATGGATGATTGACATTGTAAAAACGCACTTTTTGATCCAACAGGAATGAACACTAACGAGTCATTGAATATTCGTACAAGTGGTTCACCTGAAAAAGCGAATTAAGCTTATTTTCGTTATACTAGTATTGTTATGGTACAAATAAATTTTACCAGATATTATTTTAACGTAAATACTTTGCGATGAAACCCATTTTTCTTGGCCTAAAGACCGCGATTGACAAATATAAGTTTCTTCATCCGATGGTGAAGTATCGATCAGATCGTAATGATTGCGATTACTATTTTGAATAGGATATCTGTGCCCCCAAAAATCTACTTTAAGCCAACGAAATTCCATTTGAAAACCATCAGCATAGCATAGTAAATAAGTGTGAATTGAATGTTCACGAATAGTAACGTGACTTCCATTGACGATTTCTACGTATTTAGTCTTATTGGAGACTAAAATAATTTTTTAAAAAGTTAAAATATGAAATTTAATTATTTCTTTATTTTTACCAACTACTACTTTTACTTCTGCTGATGTAGCCCAGGAAGTTTGGTCTTTAGCTTTGGCCTGGCAAACATATCTACCATTATCTTTTTCTGTCACTCGATGAAATATTAATTGTGAGGTATTTTCGTGTACAATTCGGAAACCAAACAGTGATTTCTTTCCCCATCGATATTCGCTGTTATTCGTATCTGATTTACACAATAGCGAACAGTTGTAATTTAAACCAATCGTGACCAAACTTGAATTCAAAATTTTAACATTTAGGACATGGTCGAAGGGAACTAAAAACAAAAGAATTTTTTAGTAAATTGATACATAGATTTCTGTTTAACTGCTTATTACCAAGATAAACGTGCGAATCTGTCGAATTAACCCATTCAGCTCCGAATCCCTCATCTTTCGCTTGACATTGATAACTTCCAACATCATTTGCACTGAAATTGCTGAAGAATAATTTCGAAGGATTTATAGGATCGGGTAATTTAATAAAGCTTCCGTTATCATTTCTCTTAGACCATTGAAGTGTATGGTTAGTTCCTATGACTCTACATTGAATGTGAGTTTCTGAATGTTCTCTTATGTAAATTTCTGTACCGTTTAAAATGCGAATGAGTCTTATCTGTCCATCTGTAAATTTTGTGTCATTAAATTTAATACTAATAGCAATACTATTGCAAATAATACACAAAGTATAATTTACTTGATGTAATCCATAAGGTAAAAAATAAAATCCCTGTTTGTAAGTAGTCCATGTTGAAAATAAATGAATAGTATAATTTCAGAGCAGGAAATGCCATTGTAAAAGGATGCGGGAAATAATTTCATACAAAATATATTCTTTATTTAGTATAAAAACGAAATAACAAAAAGATTTTGTTACTAAAAATATTTGAAAAAAATTAAAGGTGTTTAAATAAATTAACTCATCACATTATCACCATTTGCAAAAGATTATTTTACATCTTTCAGTGCAGTATAACATCTTGAATCCATTTACTTTTTTTGGTTTAATGAGATTTAAGCTGTACAATTGTTTGTTACAAAAATTCAATCATTTTGTATTCTTACAAACATCTAATTTTATATTTTTAAATTCATTATAGTAATTTCCAATTACCGTTTATTATTTTAATAAGACTTATGTAGAACAACTTGCAATCGTTTTTCCAATACAGAAAGCAAATTTGCACTAAGACACATCTAAAATAATTATCTTTTAATATTTACTTGATTTAGATATACTTGAGCTTTGCTCGATAATGGGGCATTGTCTTGCAAAATTGTTGCCATAGTAATGTTGTAGAATAGTTTCTTGTGACACTCTGCCAAATAGCTAAATTCTATTTTTTGTTGCTGACGATGCTGCTTCGTAGTAAGTCAATGCCTTCATTAAAAGGAGAAAAAAATTAATTTTATTTTCTTAAATAACAAATTTAAACGTTACTCGTTGAAAGTAACGTCTTTCTTAAATGCTAAATTCTTCCTTTTTTTTGTTTTTACACATACCATCAATGGAGTCTCATCAAAGGACTTAAATTAGAGACCACAGGTGCTGTGTTAGTTTCATCATCAACACTTTTAAAGGCATTGATGTCAACGTTCAATTAGTTGAAGCTTTTATTTGCACTTGTCCAATTCCATCTATAAACATTAAAAAAAAGTTTAAAAATATTCAGTAAAAATCAGTCAAATTCAATTACCTTTTTCTTCGAATAATGTTTTTGTAGTGTTCGTATACACATTCACACCAGATCATGTAAAGCATTCGCACGAAATTACTTAGGTCTAATTGCAAAATAAATACAAAGTAATTTTCAAGAAAATGCAACAAACTTCAAAGTTCATTCATAACTTTGAAGTTTGTTAATCTGAAGTTGAACTCTGAAGTTAACATCATCGAATAGATTCCCTGCTGGCACAAAACTAAGAAGTTAGGGAACTTTGGTGTTAGATTTGCAGTGTAAACCAGGCATAACTTTCTATTAAGTCTTGGTTTTGTTAGTATTTTTTTAATTTTTTTTCACCGTGATTATTGTCATTATAAATTATGAATTTTTACTCTAAAGTAAAGGCTAAGTAGTTTATTAGTATTCATGGAGTTATGCTTTTATGCAGGTGTTCAAATATTAGTTTCTTAGGGCAATTACAATTTTGTTTGACAATGGGTGAAAAAGGAAATTACCTTTTATTTGATTTTTTTAACGGAAGCAAGTTTCACCCACCCATGAATAACAATAAATAACAATAAATTTTAAAGAAAAACTGGGAAAAAAATATGCAAAATTTTTAAAGGCAAATGTTTTTAATTTGACACAAAAGATATTTGTAACCGAATAGAAAATGTTTATTTTTCGTAATAAAATATTATTTGCTAAGAAAAATTGTATAAAATTTTTTTCTTTGAAAGGTCATTCAAAATCTTAAAATAGTCAACCCACCATCTAGTGGTGAGGGAAAAAGGAGATGATTGACAATAAATGCAAAATAATATTTTTTATTTTGTTTGACTTTTTGTTGAAAAAAATAATTTACAACCAAGGCGTATCCTGCAATATCCACTATAATAAATGTCAAATCTCAGCACGATTTAATTAGGACTTAAAATGGCGCCCTATGGCATTATGAACAATATCGTTTTGCTCATTTTGCATGTAAAATATAAAAAATTAAAATTTTGAAAAAACAAACCATTAAAATTCTATAAAATCTTTAAATCATTAATTAGAAAAAAAAACACTCAAGAAGAAAGAGCTAATTTTACCTATGCATTGTAGGGGGCTCTGAGAGGTCTTCCCAGCATCACTAATTATTAAATCATTGGATCAATCTTTCATTCCTCAGCTTTGCGCATTATTTTTCTATTCAGTCAACTTCCCCTCAATCTACTCTTCCAGCAAACCCCAGGAAGGTGAAATGGTTGCGCCATTTAATCTGGCAGAAAGATACAGTGAAAAGCAAAGGTTGGTTTTTACTTAATGTTTTTATTCTATTCTATTTGATAATCTTGAGAACAATTTTTTTTAGAAATGCGTAAAAACTGTTGACAAATGAAACTATCGTATTTGCTTACAGAAGATTTATTAGTCACAATATTTTGGGGATTTTTCAAACATGTAAATGAATTTGAAATGGATTATCCGTCGTTTTAGAAGGAGCATATGTATTTACGGCAGTTTATTAACCGCTATTTTATTAAGTGTTTTTCTCTACTTCAAAGATGACGATTATGACGGTAAGACAAATTTTAATTAAATTTGATGAACTTGGATTAAAATTTAATACTAAATTTTTTTAATAGATATTTTTAATCAACCGGAGGAAAATTGGCCGTTTGATGGACCACCGTATTTTTTCATTATTCCGGAATTGAAAGATTTAAATTTAAAAACTGCTTGTGCCATTGAAGCTGCTGCTTTTCACCATCCTCAATCAAAGGTTACAGTGTACACTTTAATTGACTCAAAAGATTTTCAACTGCATAATATTTTTGAAAATATATCAAATGTCAATATTCAAAGTATTTCTATTTCGCAAGTTTTTAATAATACACCGTTACAAGAATTATTTCAAACTGAAATAACATCAGATCTTATAAATTCTCAAGTATTTATTACTTATGCTTTAGTTCTGGCTTTGATCAGTAAACATGGTGGGGTTTATTTAAGTAATGATATGTGGTGTTTAAAAACGATTTCCGAATTTCGGAATTTAATATTTTTGGAAAAGGAAAGTTATTTATTTTCAGCTGCGATATTATTCGATCGATGGCATCGGTTACCCACTCTGGCCATGAAAAATTTGAGAGATTTATTGAAAAATAAATTTGAGTTTTCCAAGGATATTTTTAAGCTCGTTTTAAAAAATTTTTGTGTTGCAAATTACGGAGATTTTCTAGTAATTTTAAATTATCCAGTTGAAAACTGCGTAGACACAAGATTTGTATTGTCACCCGAATTGATTTTTCCTGTGGTGCGTAATGATCGGAAATTTTTATTTATAAATAAATCAATTGAATTTTTAGATTCATACTCATTCGTTAAAGTTTGGGATAATTTATCTGAAAAGATTAAAGTTAAACCTGATAGTGGTGTTATTTTAGACAGTTTAGCTCAAAGAATTTGTAATAAGGTTTATAATGCAATGAGAAAACAAGAAGTGTAAATGATAAAATCTTTTTTTTTTTTGGTTTCAAAGAGTTGAACTTTATTTGTTTTTTTGTGATTTTATTTTAAGTGAAGATAAAAATATATTACAGTGGAAATTGTTTAACACAAAAAACACAATATGAAAAATCAATTAACATGAAATAATGATGAGGACCACATCATATTTCATGTTAAATGATAAAATCCTATTTAATTTCAAACATTTATTTTCGTTTAACACAAAAATATTTTGCATTTCAGAAGAACAAAAATACAATTGTAGATAATAAGATGATAAAAACACAGTGCAAAAAAAATATTAGACTTTTTTAACAAAGAACATTAGCTGCGTTCAATTATCTGTTTTTAATGTTTATTTATTGTTTTTCAAAAACAATTTTTCCATAGGTGAAAATGATTCTTAATAATAATTTTTTGTTTTTGATCAACAAGATAAATGAATAAAACAAATAATTGAATGCGACTAATATTTTTTTACTTTTTTATTAAATGTGTTTTTATCTAGTGAATTTATTGAACATGTTAAGTATTAATGTATTGTGTGCCTCTTGTGTTGCGTTATAAACTGTATAAAATGTTAATTTTCTATTTTAACTATTATTACAATATCAAAAGTATTGATGAGTTTTTTTTGTACACTACTTTTAAATTGAAAAAATATTTCTCTTCCCAATGTTTTGTGTTAAACGATTTCCAATGTATTTTTATCAGTGTAGATATTTTAAATATTAAGTTATTGTTAAGTATATTTTATCCAGTGGTAGATTAAGCATTTGGAGAGCCCCAAGTGCAATCTAATTTGAGGCTTCCCTTCTTTTAAATACTCTGAGAATTTTGTTTTTAAGGCTCTCGAGATTCTGAGGTCTCAAGCACACACTTCTTGCTCTTACATGGTGATCCGCTACTGATTTTATTATTTTATTAAGGTGAATAATTGATTTTGATAAATGAGTGTGTGTAATATAATTATTTCGCTTGAGATTTAGTTGAAGTTGATTGGCTGTTTGTGATTATTATTTTTTTTCTTGTTCCAGAAAAAAGAGAATCAGGTAACAATCCTAGTCATTTTAATATGAATATTAAAGAAATTTGTAATTAAAATTTAATTTAGATATATTGGTGATGATAACACCAGATTTAGTAATTCAGTTTTGATCATAATTGTGGTCCACAAAATTTGTTTTATTACTTATGTGACAATAAAAAAAATGAGCGTTTTTCTTTGTCGATATTGTCATATTACTCAACAGCGATTATAACTATCATTTACATTTTGTATGTATACAATATTTATGTTATATCTCTTATTTTATAACTTTTTTAATTAGCTAATCGTAAAAATGATGATCATTCCTCATTTCTTATTTTTTTTTTCGCAATTGCATTCTTCGTATAAACACGATCAATTTGTATGAGGAACTTAAATAAAAAAAAAGGGAACTTTCTAAAAAACCAATAAAATGTATAGGAAACTGATAAATGTTATCAGTTCCTACTAATACAAACCAGCATAACCTATAGAATATAAGTGGCACTTATACTTCCTTTGTTGGTCACATGACCCATAACCAGACTGTTTATTGGATTACCAGATTTTATCATTACTGATAAAATAAGTCATAAATCGCAAACTCCAAGCACCTTCAGGTATACAAATTGCTCTAACACTTGTAATTGACCCCTGGATTGCCTATCCTCGTTACAAAACAGCAATATTATTACCAATTATGTTGTTTTCTTTTGCTCTATATTTAACTGAATTTCAGATTTTATAAGTCAGTTGGCCCTGCTCTAGGCGCAGTGGCGGATTTACTACCACCCGGGCCCCTAGGCTGAGCCCCCGATCTTGTCCCCCTGTCCCCACCTTTTGTTTTTTTGTACTTTCAATTAAACTTTTCTTGATCTTAAGCACTCCTCCTTTCTGGGCTTTTAAGCTTAAGTCTACTCACAGTCAGCCTAAATGGTTAATTCGCCACTCAGTGACGGAATTGAAGTTTGTTAGTAATAACCACATGGAAAGAAGCTGAAATAAACTTGGAATTTGTCTAACTTGTCAAAACATAGAAGATTAATAATTAATGGTTTGTTTATAATTAGCAAAATCGAATTTGTAATTATTTTCAAAGTATCATTTTCTTATATACTGATCATGTATGGTGGAGCAAATTTATCTTTTTTTTCCATATTTGTTTGATGGCAAAGGGAAAAAGCAATTTATTAAGTTATGTGTTTGTATAAGCACGATAATATATCATGTATGATATATCCGTGCTTATACAGTATACTGTTGATAAGAAATATTGCTAATAAAGAAAATAAACAAACTTGCAAATGTTTAACTTGTATTTATTTTCATACGCAACAAAAAATTATTAGAAATTTCTGATAAAACAGCCATTACTTAATCTGAAAGAAAACTTCTTACTTTGTTTGCATTTATTAACATTTCGTGATTGATCAATTTTATTAGAGATTAATAAATTCTTAATCAATATTGAAAATATAATATTTTTAATTGAAAAAGGGATAATTATTTATAAATAATTGACTCATAGTCACACTTCGAATTTCAGCTTTAAGTGGACTTTATAACAAGCATCGACCATGAGTCAACCGTTTGTAGGAAGCTATAATTAATCTTGTGACTTTTCATTTGAATGAGCAAAATCACAATTCTCTGAACTCAGCAGTTTAAATTTAGTTTGTACTTCCTATGCAAACAACTCATAGCCTTCCATCAGCATATCGACAGGTAATAACAATTCATCTGATTTTTAGTAATTGTTATTTATAATAAACTAACTCTATATAACAATCAATAATTATATTAACAATTATTATTATTACGGATTGGAAATCCGACCGGATTGGAAATCATAAATATTTTTTGTTATATTATTACTTAATGACTGGCAGGTTTGGGGAAGTTAATTTTAAAAGTAACTAGTTCTTGTTACAGTTACTATTTTTAAAAAGTAATTTCGTTCTTACAAAGTTACTTTTTTACAAAAGTAACTAGTTATAGTTACTCGTAACAGTAACTCGTTCCAGCAAAAGTTACTGTAAAAGTAACACGTTTCTAGTAACGCGTTACTTGCCTTGCATTACTACCCAAGGCTGAGACTGCAGTTGATGCTTAATTCGTGCAGTCGTAATCATATAGATAGAAAACCAGCTGTTTATAAGCAATTATTGATCCCAGACTTATCGTAACTTTAAAATGATGAATTCGCAATCGAGTCGCACTCTTATATAAACACCGTAAGTTTTTATTGTTTTCAGTTTTAGAAATATTTCAGAGATGAAGTGCGTTTATATTTTACTCATTTCGGCAATTGCGGTGTCAGCGCTGGCGGAAGACCCCTGTAAATGGTTCGGGACGGCTCCATTGTGTTCGCATTCGGATTGTCCTTCAGGTTATTATCAATGTAAGAGCGATAGGTGCGGAGACGGGCATTGCTGCTGGTTTAAGAAGGTAAAAAATTACTGTTGCAACAACCCAGATTTATGCCCGGAAGTTGAAGAGTTGCTTGATAATAAAATCAGAAGTAGTTGAGGTTCGTTGCTTTCAATTGAAGAAATTGTTGATATAATTTTTGATTTCTCAATTATATCTTACAGATAAGACTATGCTGTTTTCATAAAATGCCTATTTCAATGATGTTTGCCATAAGAATTTTAAACAAGGATTATTTTTAATAATAAATGTTCACTTAACAATAAATGTCTTTTATGTTCTTAATAAAAACATTAATCGATTTATTTAAATTTAGAATTACGTTTATAACTGTAATATATTAATTGCCTATAAAGTATGACAAAAAATTATGTGGTTATGATTATGGTTATATTAAGGAGTTTTAAATTGAATTCAAGGTTGATAGAATTAGAATACCAGGTTGAATCTGTGATTGGGTGGTGACACCTGAAACTAAGTATGACATCATTAATGCTTTTATACCCCAACCAATGGGTATAAAAGCATAAATAATATCGTACTTAGTGTCAAGTGTCACCACCCACTCAAATGGTTCCACTTGCTACTCAATAACCTTGACTAGAGACCTTTGGCTGCTTTCTGGCTGTTTGTGGGATATGAATGCAGTAGTAGTTAGGGTGTAATCATAATATTGCGAGATATGAATTGAAACTGTGTATTGCATATTGCGATGACATCACAACAGCTTTTGAAACGGCCAATCACGACACAACATTATATCGTCTTTTGAAATGGAATTGTCCACGCCATTAAGTCGTAAGCGCGAGGGCGTATTTGTAATAGCCATTTGATAGCGTGCAATTCATTATGAAAATGTTTATTTTAGAGATTTTAATGAATAAATTCGAATGCAATTCGTGTGCCAATGTTTGGAATTTTAATTTTCTAAGTGTAATATTAGAGATTTTTATAACTTTATCATAAGTTCGACAATCCGATAGGAAGTAAAATATTAACTCGTAAAGAAAATAATGATAACAATAGTTTATTTAACAAAGTGTGTTTCAAAATCTTTAACAATTATAAAAAAAAAATTTTAAATTGGAAATCTGACTTTTGAGTGATAAAATTATTTGAAACAAACATATAATATGATTAACATATGCTTTTATTAAATTATAAACACATTTAGAATTTCAAAACAAAGTAAATAAAAAACCGTATTAATAGTCATATTTATTCGATTAAATGAGATATCCTCTACTTGATAGCTGTTATCAGTTAAGTTTTATTTGATTAAGTTGTTGCAATTCAGCAAGAGTTATAATTGGTATCAACGACTAGTCACGTAGCACTTTGATATTTAACTATTGAAATGAAGTCATTATTTTACATTTTTTTTTTTATTGGATTAATTATTTTTGCTGATGCGCACAGCTGTTATTGGGCTGGAACTGCATCTTTTTGCAATGACAACACGTGCAAACCAAATTTTGTTCCCTGTAAGAGTGACAAATGTGGCGATAGTCACTGTTGCTTCTTTACAAAACTGAAGACTTACTGCTGTGATGATCCATTCTTTTGTTTTAACAGAAAATCTGATAGGTAAACCATTCCACATATACCGTTTTGGAAGAATAAATTAAAACAAATAAAGAATGATTTATTTTTATATTTCATTTGAAGTATTTTTTATTTTGATTTCAGGCCATGAAAAAGAATGTTCACATGAAATTTGCGATATTGTTTGTAATTTGCATTACTCCTGCTTTGTTTTTATTTACTTATTATATTTAAATACATGTTGAATTACAATTGAAAAAGTAAAATTTTAATTTATAATGAACATTTGTTTTATTTATTTCGAATCCATAAGAAAAAAGTCCTGTACTTTTAGTTCTTATTTTGTTTAAAAGGCACAAGTTAATTCTTTTGTTGTATTTAGTAACATGGATTATAATGTAGAAAATCAACAAAAACAGGTGAATTAAACAGTTTTCTTTTAAGATCAGATGATACAGAAAAATATATTGCATTCTTCACCAATGGGGTCGTCCATAAATTAGATTTTTAGACCCCTTTCTTCCCCCTCCCCCTCCACCACTGTGTCACCCGTGTGTTTGTGTAACGCAATTATAAGACCCCCACCCTCCCATAGGAGCGTTATGTAATTAATAAACAAAATAATTAAATCATTACGATTTAATTATTCTGTTTGGTGCGGTATGGCGTTTTGTCAACTGAGAGCAAAGAAAAGTAAGTAGTCTTTAACCAACAGAGGGCGCTTATACCGTTATAAACTTCGGAGAAGTCCATTAAGTTTTTATTGTTCTTAATTCAAGGTATGTAGACATTTGACATGTAATTTACTTCTCGTTCTAGATAAATTAGAAGTGATTGGCAATAAGATCGGCAAATTTGAATACATTGTATATTGCTAATTAGTGGGGCCCTGTGGGGTGTTGTCAGGCCTTGTCTCGTCTTATCTTGCATGTGATTGCACAGTTGAATGCATACTGTAATTTTGCGCTAAAGTTTTTGGGTTGCTAATTTATACGAATATTTGCATTCAGCAAATGAATAAATACTAATTATAACATTTGTTAATCCTAATTTAAAAATAATTAAGTTACGATTTGAAAATAGAATTTGTCATTCACTCAAATCACTGATGATTCAATGAAGTGACGGTAATATAAATGAAAACTTTAAACAGGTTAATTAAATCTCATTAGCAATTGGTTTATTATTTTTTTACTAATTAATTAACGGTAAGTTAAGTTTTGAAATTTTATTCTACATATAGTTTTATTTTTAAATCTTTTCTTTAACATAAAATCTTAAATTTATAGATGGGTTCCTGGAATTCAAAATTACATGTAGCAAATGGATGTGATAAAGTGGTAGAAATTCATTTGAGCGACAAAGTCTTAGTAACCGATACTGCGGTTGCTGTATCTGGAAATATTGGGTGCGGAGATGTCGAAGCTAAAGCAAATGTGGAAGTAGACCCGAATCTCAAATGGGATTTGGACGAAAAGACGTCAATGTTGAAACTTTCACCTAAAGAATACGTTTTAGCCCACGAAGAGGACAGAAAATTTACAGATTTATTTCAGTTAACTGGAGATGTGTATTGCACTATAAATACATTGGACCAAGAATACATTTGCAAGCATTTCAAAGTGCCATTCAATCGGTCAATTATTGTAACAAAAGATTTGACTTTGGTTACAGCTAAGAAGGGAAAAATTTGGATCGATGAAAGTGGACATAATCATGATCCGGCAAGAGATGTAAAAAATTAAATTCTTAAGTATTCTTAAAAAATAGTAAACATTAAATCATAATTTTTAAAATTTTTTATACAATACTCAATACCTGCAATTTTTCATTTATTTAAATGAGTTTAATGAGAGATGAAAATTATTTTTCATTTTGCTGTGATTTTAATTACTTTCTGTAAACCACTTGGGTAAAAAACAAAATGAAGAATTTTTTTCTAATTCTTGAGGGATAATACGTGATGAATGTGGTTGCCATTCAAATTTGTACACGATTCTATAAATTTAAAAATATTTTTAAAAAATAAATTTTTTTTCTTTCTATTTATCGACTTCTCTACTTACGAAGGGTCAGATTTTGTCACACACTCTTTAACGAATGTCAAAAACTTCTCGCAGAAGTTCATGCATATCGATGGCTTCCACATACCCTGGAAAATACATATTAAGTTATATAAGTTTGCATATTGTGATCTGCATATACTTTGGCTGATTTTGGAATTTCTTTTAACGAAAATGTTTGCAAATTGTTAACAAAACCTTCATCGTCACGAAAACCGCAAATGATCTCTCTTATACCAATAACAAAAGACTGGCTCCACCATTTTATTAATTTGTACCTAAAGGCAAATAATCAAACTCAAAAATAATTTTAATTATTAATCTCCAAAATATTAACCTTTGAAAATTTTTTTCTTGTCTTTGATTACTGATAATTCGATTGGTTTTCAGTTCTACATATCGACGCATTGAAGAATCTTTTTCGCTCGATGAAACACAATCCATTTCAGCCCCAAACACGAGTACGTGAGAATTTAACCGAGTCTTAACAACGGCGCAAAATTCTTCTTTTTCGTTAACGGGTTCATTCGTATTTGGTTTTTGACCACGTCTTTCTAAATAACAAAAAAAAATTAATTTAAATTTATAACTTCAATCACTTCTATACCTGTCGTTAAATATTGTTCAAACTTATAACCCCAAGCTGACATTCGTTTTTCTCTATCGGTTGCATTTGTCTCTTTCTCAATTTTTTCCGGCGTATCATATTGACATAAATATATAACATTATTATATTTTGTGGCACAGATAATCCATCCGTCATTATTTTCGTAAAGTGTGCACATGAGAAGACTGAGGAGCCCGCGATAACAAATGAAATCTGCGGATAAACTAAATACATTATCAAGAAAATTGTAACCGGTAAACTGTTGCGTTTGTGACTGTGATGATGTGTTTACTTTTTTGATTTTCCACTCTCCACAAGCCATCTTAATAAGTGGTCTACTTTTTCAGCACGTGGAAAGTTCTTCCTGATCGCTTGTTTGTAGCCCTTATTTAAATCAAATCGCACTCGATCGCTATTCTCAGGTAACGCCAAATATTTACAACCTTCGTTTCCCAAAACAAATTCTCTATTCGAATCTAACGAAAAGTTACCTATTTCCTTTGGTTCTTGGTATGTCGGAAAAGGTAAGTCGAAATTTTTTTCGTTCGAGATATCAAATATACGATTCATTTTTATTTTTAAATTTCAACTGACTAGAGTTCCGGAAAACCCAAAACGGAACACACTTACATGACCATGACGTCAGATCTATGTTAGAAATTAAAAGAGCCGAGATAAAGACCAAGCCTGGAGTGTATACAATTGAAAACTCCAAAAGGATTTCTGAAATCGTTTAAGGTAAATTGGATATGAAAAGAGAATTTTTTGTAGAAAAAGGCTATTCCGTACTAATTTACAAATTAAATTTCGTACTTTCTTTATTTTGGCGCGAAATTTCAATTGCATTATAGTAAATCTAAAAAATAAAACAATTACATCACACAATATACCAACAATGTTGGCCAATTTATCTGAAACGTTAGTTCTGGTTAGTACTAAGTTAGTTCTATTGACCTAGAACGTTTTTAACGTTAGTTCTCATTTTTAATATTTTTTACAAATAATTTATTTAAAGTGTTAGGCTAACTTCACACCATAGCAACAATGTTGGCCAATATATCCGAAACGTTAGTTCTGGTTAGTTCTAGGTTAATTCTGTAGATGCAGCGGATAGAAAAGCAATTCTATGGAGGCCAGTAGCATTGACATAGGCTTAAAGTGTGGAATCTCAGATTAATAAAATGCACTTGCTTCATTTCATTTTCCCTGGTTAACATTGTCTTTTACGACTTTTAATTAGATCTTATCACCATACCCTCAGATGACCCCGCATTTGTTAAAGTACAATTATAAGATTAAAAAAGCCTTATAATTGGTTTTTATTTGGTGTACGACTATCTACACTACAGAGCAATACTGTGACCATACATAAGAGGTTTGAACGTAAAAACAATCGCTATTGTGAATATTTTCGATATGTATCAAAATTTTTAAACTTTGAAAACAAAATTTTTAATTACCAAAATTAAACACTATAACAACTAATATATTTTTCAATGCGTTTGGTCATAAAAATTTGAGAAAAAAAAAATCACAATTAATATTACACATCTTACGGATACAGTCACGTTAAGTTGTACAATCTTTTTTTATATTCAATTTTTTCTTTTAAATACTTCATAAAATGTTTATCAGAAATATAGGCCTCTTGAGGTTTCGTCGGAAATCGCTTTCCCATCTTTTTGTCAAATTGCACATATTTCAGCAAATTTGAATCGGAAATTCTTAACAAAACGATTGGTACTGTTTTCTGCCTAGAACCGTATTGTTTTGTATTTTTCAAAGTATCTAAAAGATGTACATTAATTACAGATCTGCGCGAAATTTTTCCGTTCCCCTTATCGATCGTGGATTCCATCACATTATCATTTAGATTGTTCTTATAAACATCCTTCTGTAATTTCTGTTTAATTTTACGTCTTGCTTTACGCATGGCTTTTGAAATGCGCTCCACGATCAAATTAAAAAAGAGCGATACTAAAGCTAAGCCAATTATAATATAAAAAAACGTTAAAGCGTACGATGTGTATTTCGGAACGTAATCACCAAACCCAATAGTCGTTAACGATACAATTATAAAATAAAGAGATTCGGCGTAGGTCCACGATTCGTAATGAATAAACATAAGAGCTCCGAGAACCGTATAAACTAATATAAGCACAAATCCAACCCAAACGGGAATAACAAAGTCTGATTTCTTTAAACCGGTTACAATAAACAGTTTTTCTTTCGTTTCGTCAACGTCGGTCGAATAGGTACTCGTAGAAGCAATTGCGAGTTGAGCATCTGTCTTGTTATTGCTAAAATACCTGAAAAAAAATTCGTGAATATAAATTACTCAATATTACTTTCATATTTAAACTCATACCTTAAACTGTATCTGCTTCTTGTTAGTGAACCTTTCCAACAAAAGCATCCGAAGTAATAAAATTTATACAGATCAATGTATGCTCGTCGCAGGCCATTAGTAAGCACAGATCCGATATCTAGTAGAACAGTTAGAGTATATGGAATACCAATAACTGCGTAAATTACGGTTATTATCTGTCCCGTTTGCGTGGTTGTTACAATGTTTCCGTATCCAGTGGCTGTGAAAACAGTTCCACAGTAAAATACTGCGCGAAATAAAGACCACGAATCTCCATTTATATTTTCATCCATCCAAACATTTTCAAAACACAAGTAAGTGTAATATCCGCTCATCTTGGTTTTGAATGCCAAAATCCAATGCTGTTTTGACTTATCTAAAAATATTAATTTGTAAGATTTGAAATGGTTGTTAATACGTAAATAAACCTATTTAACTATTAATGTGGCATTCGGTCCATAATTCATCCATAATCTTGTCTCTGATATTAGCTGCTTCGATCATCAATTCCAAATGACGATCGCATTCGACAAAATGAAATAAATATGCTCCACCGAAAGTATAACCAGCGAGCACGACAATGAGGACTACATGAGTAAACCAAAAATGAGACAAACTTCGGATGTAAGATATTAAAGCATCGACAGTTGAATCAAATTTTGTTCGACCGCTGTTGGTTGCAATTTCTTGTTGTATTCCAAGTGAAGTCTGTGTTGCTGATTCTTCCATTGCGCGGATTTCAAATTTAGCGGGCAAGTTATGCCGCAGTTTGTTGATGCAGTTTTACATTACAATCATTTTTCCCCTTCTTTGATTATTTTAGATTTCTTATCATTGTTGAAGCAAAGATCATTCGAAATCAAGAATTAGAATCGAATTTCATGATAAATAAATTATTGTTTATAGAGTTTTATCAAGAGATGGCAGTAGTTGAAGTGCATTTTCATTCAATGCACAGTCGGTTCCACACGTGATTGCTTCGGTAGGTGTGCTGAAATGTCTTGTTATTTTTTTGAACTGAAATTAGGAAAACCATGAGAGGTACTTTTTTATTCGATCAATTAAATGATGTGGTATACTTCAAAACTGACGAACCATTGTACCAACATCTTCTTAGTATTTGCGTTAGAGAAGGTTTAATACCGTTAATACAACAGGTGGGCGGATTTCTTTAATTTAGAAATATTAAAATTGAAACTGAGTACCAAATTTTAATTTCAGAAATCAAATGAGAAGGAAAAATGTGTCGCTTTGGATACAAATGCTATTGTTCAATTATTTTCACCACTTGTCACGTCGCAACGAATTATGTTGGATCAGTTTGATAATCCATACACAGCAATTCATACACAAGATGGGACTATAATGACCTTTGCTAAAGTAAATTTTATTTTCAATTTAAAATGTCACAATTAATAATGGGAATAAATTTGTTTTTAAATTTAGAGATTGGGATTTCTATTCGTGGCAATTGGATGTGAGAAATTAGAGTCATTATCTACAATTCAAAGGCGATTGCATGTTTTTTTAAGATTTGTTAATTTATTGTGTGGCCCAGTGTTTAATTTGTAAGATTTTTTTTCATTAATAATTTGTTAAATTAAAATTATTGTTATTAAGAATTCCGGTTTAATTCAGTTTTTTTTTTTAGACTGAAATCGTCTTATCCAGGTGCAGCTGAAAGGCAAAGGTTATTAGGCTCATTGATTGATAAATGGGAAGAATTACGCACAGAGGAAATGCCGTTCCAAATTGAGGTTAAAACTTACTGAACGAAGCTTTTGACGTTTGTTTATATCTGTTTACTTATAGGCTGTTGAAAAATTGATTATTAACGAATACTTAACACAAAACTGCGTAACAATTTTGGAAAATGTTTTAGAAAAAATGCGTAGATCTGCAAAAAGTTACGTAAATCATGCAGTCCTTTTGGTTAACACAAAAGTCTTGACTGTTTATTCTAGGTAATTAAAATGCACAGCTAAATTACGTTTGCAATGATTTTAGTTTGTCTAAAAGTTTTATTTTTTAGTCGGAATGCGAATGAATTAACCGCTGCTGATACTTTATGTCTAACCATATTGGCTCATACCCACCATCCAACATGCAGATTTGAATTACCGCATTCACCAATACACAGTCCGAATCTACCTTCATCACCGGTCTCTGTTAATAAAGTTATTCCCATACCATCCATATCGAGTAACAGATTAGAAGTTCCGAAACTATCCATATCACCATCTGATTGTCCAATAGTAACACATCGGCCAGTATCCAATGACAATTCTACTTTTCTTTCCGTTCCTCTTTGCTCTGAAAGTGAAAGCAGTGATTCTGAAGTATAATTAAAATTTTCAATTTCAGTGCACACAAGAAATAAAAAAATTATTAATAAACAATGTTAGTTTTACAGTCCTTGCGGAAGCCCGTCTTTACAAATTAAAATTGATGATGTCAAATCAGAAATCGTTGAAGAAGACAATAGTTCGCAAACAAAAGTGTACGTTAAAGAAGATGAAAATGAAGCCGAAGATGTACTTAATGAAAACGTAGACACGTTTAATTTCTCTGATGTAATTGATAATTTTTTTTGCTGTTAATTGAAATAATATACGAATCTTTTATCTACAGCTGGAAGAAAGATTAAATATGATAAAATCGGATTATTCGGACGAATATACAAGTGATGTTTTGCTTTTACAAAATTCAACATCTTCAATAAGTCCCCATCAAATTTATACTATTAAAATTATGGATGGAGTAGTTTTGATTGTGGCTTGTGATGTGAGTTTCAATAATTTTATTGTCATTATTATTTAAAATTTTATAGGAATTAACGAATTTGATGTATATTTTTGAGGTTGGGAAAAGTTTAGTTTCTGCGGCATGCATTCACGCCATTAATACATTATACGAAAGTCAATTGAATAGGCAGTCCAGTTTTTCCAAGCAACGATTAGATGGTTTAGAAGTAAGCATAAAACGCTTGTTAGATGCAACGAAAAAATTTGGGGTAAAATTTAATAAATTTAATATGACATAACATTTTAAATACCTCTGTGTTTCTATACATTTAGGACGATAGCAGACTAACTCGCAATATTGTATCACGCTGGGATGTCGTTAAGAAAAATGGATTTGTAGATTTCCTTAAAAGCAAAACATCGAGGTTTATGCCATCGAAGTTCGTTGACGCTTAAAGAAAAAAAGTTTTTTTAAGTAATTTATAAGTAATTTTTATATAGGTTGGAGTCATCAGTCACTGCCTTGTTGGAAACTATTCAAGAGATTTTTGTTACATTATGTCTTCCAGACAACTCTACATACATTCCTTTATCATCAGAAATCATTAACGTCTTAGTCGATATTCAAGCGCACGTGAGGTTTAATATTGCTGATTATGGAGATTATTTGCGAGTTAAATCTCTGAGAAACGTTACATTAACCTCATATCCTTTCTAATTGTAGTTTTTTTTTAAATGGTATTCCACTTATATTTCCGTAATAATTAATCAAATATATGACGGATTTCCCAGATTTAGTGAATTTTATATATGTTAATCGGACAACAAATCAATTAATCGTCCCGAGTATGGATGAGATAGCCAGGGTAAAAAACTCCAACGTAGCAAAGAAATTAAAAGAAAAGGTAAAAATAAAGTACTATAAAATATTTAATTTCTATAATTAATTAACTAATTACATATTTATCAGTTTTACTATGTGTAATATTCAGATGTAATAATAGTTAATTTATTCTATTTAATATGGATATTGCCTTTTTAATAGATTAACAAAGATTACTAAATCCTCAAGCCAGCCAAAATCCATTTTCATTAAATTTTTATTACAGATAAGTAGGATGGTCGAATTCACCCGCACTCAATTACAGTGTGGTCACTTTGCCGTTACTTGGCGAGACAATCAGTATCAGTATTCATACTTTTTATGGTTTGAAGATTTGAAGGTAATTTTGTCGTTTGATGTCCATAGGAAGTTTCAAATTACAATAGATACTAACATTTATCCTAGGGAAATTCCTTGAAACCACAAATTCCGTTCCAAGGATTAAAAAACTTTCCACCGCCAGGATGTCTGTGTGGTGACTTTTTTAAGTAAAATTTAAAATAATTATTATTCTCTACTTTATGTAACGTTGTTAACTGTTCCTCAAGGTTACTTAGAGCTGAATGTTTTCCTAATGAACCAGAAAATACTCAGTGTTATGAGCTACTTTGCATGCATTCGGCAAAGTCAGCTCCACGCAACTCCGTTGAAGAAATTCGCAAACTTATGCTTGCTATTTGGAACATGACAAGTGCAAGTTATTGTGAAAATGATTTGATATAAATTTTTTTAATTATATATTAGGGTAATTAAATGTTAAAATCAAGTACTATAAATGCGAGGTAAAGTTAATTGTATAAAATGCAAAATTTTATTATTCAATTTCCAAATAGTTCAAAATTGTATAGATGCATACACAATAAAAATGTAAAAAAATCTTATCTTTTGTAAAATATATCTAAAACTAAAAAAGCTCATTGATAATTCGAATCACAGAGATATACAAAATAGTTTTCGGTTAAAAGTTGGCAAATTAATCAAAACAAAACGTAACATCCCAATTTAGTCCTTTTTTAAAAAAATGTCTAAAATTAAACATTCATTTTCTCTTCAATTATATTATTATTATTACATATCAAACGATCAATATTCATTAATTATTTAGCTCAAAATCCCAGCCTTAATCACATTTCAGCACCAATTAAAAAGTTAAATTATGAAATTTGATGAATAGTTTGGTTAATTATGTGCGATTATGTTTTTTAAATTTTATAAATATTATTAAATTTTCATTTTCTTAATGAAAATTCGATTTATTTTAAATTCTTAACCTCAATTCTTAAATTTCTCATTCTTTTTAAAAATATTCAAAACTTAGATATTTTTTTTAAATTAATAATTCAAATTAAAAATTTCTACATCTCACTATAAGTCTCTCATTATATGTGTGAATTGAAAAATACTTGAAAATAAAAGGCTGTTGTTACGAATTGAATTGCAAATTAATAAAAATGAATTATTATTCCAGCAATTCAACGTAATTGGCAGGAAATAGCCCATAAGCTCCATTTGGAGCCATTCCTTGCCACCATCCCTCATCGATTTGATCGATTTCACTTATGATATCATCAGGATCAAACGATATTTCGGTTTCATCGGCTAGAAAATTAAATTAAGTAAATATCCCTTAACAATACAAGTCAGTTATATATTTACCAGCTTGGTAATCGTATAAAGCACGAGCACACAACCCTGGTCCTTGAGGCTGGACCGATTGTGCGCATTCTTCATCATGAGTAACTATTGATTGGGCATTTGCTTGACCCGAATTAATTTTAGCCTCAATTGAAATTTCATTCTCATTCTTCACCCATTCCTGTTCATCATCCGAATCATTTTGTCGTTTAGGTAAACCACTTTTCAATAAATCATTTACCATTGGTGATTTTGGTAAATTGGTTTCAGGTGGTGGTGTCTATAAATTAAAAATATTATTATAATTAATCACAATTTTATAGGCTCGAAAATTGATAATTTTATACCGTAGGGATGACATCGGGACGTGGAAGGGGATTTATTTCGGGGGATGAAGTCTTTCGCCCGTTAATTTCTCTATAAGAACTCATTTGTCCAGCCGATGAATTCTGTTCAAAAATAGCGCGTGCATTTATACTACGTTTTCCAATCAATTCTTCGGCTTCTTGTTTTCTTTGATTGCGTAGTGATTCGCTGCGACGTCTACGTTCGTTTTCGTCTTGTTTATCATCTTCGAGTTGTTTTTCCCAAAAAATACGTTCGGGATCGTTTGCTGCATTCCTTTTTTCCGCTTCACGATTTTCGCTGATGCTTCTCATCCTTTGCTTCACCATTTCTTCTCGATGTTTCGTTTCTTCGAGCTATTTAAAATTTATATCAGTTTAACATCTAATTTTTATTTCTTTTGTAAAAATTTTACTTCTCTAATTTTTCTTTCTTCGTCTAATTTCTTTTTAACTTCTTCCACTTTTTTCTGCTCGATTTCTAATCTTTTCTTTTCTTCGAGCTGTTAAGTTTCATAAATTCGATATAAAAATATTAAAATTTGAAATTAAAATGAATTTACTTCTTCCTTTTCCCAAAATTTATCTCTTTCAACAGCATTTATTTCAGCAGTTGGGATTATGCGCTTATAAACTGAACCCACGGGCTTTTTCGCATCAACATCTGGTTTCGATCTTTCCTTAAAATTAAAAGCCGAAGCAGTTGATCTGGCAACTTTGTCGATAATTAATTTTCCATCAACGTCATCTTCAGTTCGAGCATTAATCGTTACATGCGCGCCCTCAAATTGAAAAATAATTATATTAAGAAAATATTTAAATTTTTTGAAGAATATATACCTTGAAGAATCGTTTCACATCATTAAAATGATTGGCGCATTTGCTTTTCCTATCTAAGGGTGCTGCTTCTCCTTGCTAAACGGATTAATAAATATAAATCAATTCAATATCATCTTAGTAAAGCACTCACCCAATTTATCAGAACAAATTTCGGTAAACTCGTGTTTGGGTCTAACACTTTACAAAACGCATACATAATTTTCCCACTGCTGAAATATTCTGTTATTCCTTCGATTCCATTGTCTATAATAATTTTAAGATAATTTATCATAAATAAACTATTGAGCCATTATTTATATTTACCTCCTTTTGTAACAACTTTGAGATCAAATGTCTTTCCATCATAGCAAAACAATGCCCTAAAAACAGTCGAATAGTTTATAAATTATATTTTTAATTGAATAATTTATTTTATTCTTAGTCTTTTCGTTTAATTAAGATAAAATAAAACCAGGAAGTTTTATTTCTTAAAAATCCAATTATTACTGCAACAAACCTTACCAATTCGTATTCGTTTTATCGCTAATGACATCGTTCCAAGTCGAAAGTAAACTCTCTTTATTTTTCTCTAAATTTATGGCCATTTTAATATCAATTCGACGTTAAGATCTTAGAGATGATTAACGAAAATTCCAATCCGCACAGTGCCTACGGTACCTCCGTACCTCTACAATACTTTGATTCAGACTCCTCCTAGTGGGTATCTTTAAATTAAATATGTCTGGTTCTGACTCATCAATTGTGAACTATCTAGAAAAACTAGCATTAGAAAAACATGTTATTCGATTTCGACTGAACCGGTCATAATTGTAGATGGAAATGACGAGATACGACAATTAGGTCACCCAACGAGTCGCAGAAGCGGGGTGTTCGAAGAATAATGACGTCATCGTTGTTTACGCACTGGTGTAGCGTGCATCAACCCGAGTTAGAGAAAGCAGAAGAAGGCAGCACAGAATTAAGACTCGCAAAAATTTCAAGGTTGATGGGCACGACAATAAGTTGACCATAGCGATAACTTGAGGTATTTAAACGTCAAATTTATTTTCATTTCATAATTATACGCACAACCTGACTAGCGAGCTTATGGTTCGTATAAGCCTAAAAATCTTGGCTTTGTTTGTTCATTCAAAAGGTGTAGTCGATTTGCAGATCGTGTGTATTTCTGTACGTTAATTTATACGGCTAAAATGAAATGAAAAATTTTTGGTCGAAATGATTTTGCACTGGACGGAGATCTAAATTTAGCTTTGCAGTTTATGGATGATCGCACAATGGCACAGTGTATGGCTCGAGACTAAATTTCAGTCGTATGAAAAGTAAATAATCAAAGATAAATAAATAACAGCCAAGCATTTTTATTTTACCAATCCAATAACCGAAATCGATTTATGAAATAAATTTTCTATAAATCACATCCAATTGAAATTATATTTTCGAAAATTTTATCAATTTAATGTTTTTTTAAATTATCTGACAATTGTTTTTTTTGGACCAATTAAAATGTTATTATAAAACAGTGACCCTTAAGCTCTTTCTAATTAAATATATAATAGTAGCAAAATACAATTTTAAATTTAAAAAAAAATCGATATTTATTATTTTCTGCTGTTCAATCAAATGAAATTTAATCTCGATGTAATCATAATATTTTTATTTCGAAATTTATTTTATTATTCTTCTTGAGTGTTATATGTAGCAGTTTAATTTTACACATCCTCAATTGATAAAAAGGGGCTTCGAATTCTATAAATACACAGTCATGCTTGGGTCAAAGGCCTTGATGTTTCAAGTGTCTGAATTTTTTTTCTGCTTTATTTACTTCTTATTGTATTGTGTAAAAAAAAATATAATTAATATTAAATAAATAAAAATAAATTTTAAAAACATTTTTTAATTATTTTTTTTAATATCACAAATCGTAAAATTTATTGATTTTTCTCCACGTGTCACTAATGCAGACTATTTCTTTTCATTTCAGTTTGTTTGGTGTTATGGTGATATTGGACAGAAAATAGATTGCACTGCTGCTGCAATTGGATATAAACGAGATTAACTGAAATATTATAGTACATAATTATGTCTTTTTATGTATTTAATGTTGGGAATTGATTGCCACCTACACTTAGTAAACTTAATTTAATATATGTTTTTGCTTGGCGCCAGCAAAACGTAATTGATATAAATTAAGTTTTTAAAAGGAAAAAAAAACCATTAACGAAACAGAAAATTTTAAAAAATTAACCCTATACTAGTTAAATTTATAACAAAAATAAATTAGGTTAGTTTCTGGCAATGGTGTTTGAGGTATTTTTAAATTGCTGAAAACCTTTTTAGCAGACTATTTAAATGTAAACTGAGAATTTTATTTTAGTGGATAAAAATGGATAAAAAAAGTCATGTTTGGGCAATGATTACAAGATCCGTTTTCTTTATTTAATTTTAATGCTGTTAAAGTTTATCGATTCTTATCAATCTAAAGTCGAAGGTTTCTTTCGCACTCGTGTTTAAGTAAATTTAAAAAAAAAAATTTATTAGAAAAAAAAAGAATAATCAATGGCCTTGCCTCGAGTTCATGGTTATCGTAGCTAAAAAAGAAAAGTATACACATTTGTTACGCTATTTTTTTTTATTAAGAATTTCTTTTTCAATTTGTGTATCAAAGTATGAGTTGCATGAACTGATACTGTCAGCCGAAGGCCGAAAGTGAAGGTTTATTTAGACTACAAAGGAATACTTTATTTAATTTTCAGCCAACCGTGCTTTGAATAAATTTTTCGTATTTTTTTACATTTTAAAAACTGCGTTGTAAAATTGAAATACTGATGCAAAATCGACTGACTATTACTATCTACCATTGCTAAAAGATTAAAGTGGGTGATAATGAACTGTGATTCATAGATCTAAATAAAAACAACGAAGCACAAAAGAATTTTACTTTATCTTAAGGTGTGTCGTTAATGGTAAGTTAAGCTTAAATCGCTCCTACAAATCCGAGAATTCTTATAACGGTTATTTAAGGTGACTAGAATTAATATTGTATTTTGAGCTCTTAATTAACAATTTTGATAAGGGGTTATATACAGTAATTGATATAGCGAGTTCTTGATATGGTTTTATGTGTGTATAACCTTCGGGGATCCTATGAAACTGGCAAATGCCAATGAAACCAAGGTTATTGCGAGTGAAAGGATGTAGTGGAGCCTTTTATGGTAACTATATAAATGTTTATTAATTTTTATTATTTTGTGTTTAGCAGTTGTCGCTAGTTTCAGTCGTTGCCAAATGATGGATGATCATGGATAACGAACAGCCTCATCAGGAATTAGTCAAATGCGTTGTGGTGGGAGACACAGCAGTTGGCAAAACACGACTTATATGTGCACGGGCATGCAATACTCAGGTGTCTTTAGGCCAATTAATCAACACCCACATTCCCACTGTATGGGCTATAGATCAGTACCGAATTTACAAAGAGGTAATTTTAAATTGATCGTTTGTTTATCTAATGCATTTAATTTGAATTGACTGGAAGTCACTTGTGCGTTTTACGCTTCAGAAAATGTTGAAAAGAGACTTGGCAATTGCCTGTGAATGTTTTGGTTGCGAAAGTCAGTTGAATGTTGCCAAAAATAACTTTTGTTAACAAGTGTAAACAAGCATATGTCACAACTGATTCTAATTAATCTTGCAGGTGCTGGAGCGGTCGAGGGAAATAGTTGATGGTGTCGATGTGTCATTACGATTGTGGGATACGTTCGGAGATCATGATAAAGATAGACGATTTGCATATGGCCGGTAGATTTTTTTATTTATTTTTATAATAGAGTTATACGTCAAAAGTTATAATATTTTATTTCACAGGTCGGACGTGGTGGTTTTATGCTTTTCAATTACCAATCCAGTTTCGTTACGTAACTGCAAGATTATGTGGTATCCTGAAATTCGAAAATTTTGTCCACACACACCTATAATTCTAGTCGGATGCAAAAACGACCTTCGTTACATGTATATGGATGAGAAGTTTATTAGCTATTGTAAAGACAGAAGTCCGTTTGTAAGGTAATGAGCTGTTTAATGGTTAATTATGGATATAAAATGCTGATCGAAAACATTGTAGGCAAATTCGAGAGTGCGATATACTTACACCGGATCAAGGACGAGCGGTCGCTCGTGAAATCGGAGCTCCATATTACGAAACAAGTGTCTTAACGACTTATGGTGTTCACGAAGTATTTGAAAATGTAATTCGAGCTGCGTTATTAGATCGGCGAAAGCAACGATTCTGGATGACAAATTTGAAAAAAGTGCAACGTCCTTTAGTACAAGTAGGTTTCTATATATTTTTATTTATTTATTTGTTATTAATTTTATCGTTTATTTGTTTATTGAAGCATCCTTTCTGCCCGCCTAAACCTCCGTCGCCGGATATTGCCGTTCCCAATGGAATGTTCGACGAAGATCTTTACAATTTATTGCAAACGCAATGTCACACGGACGTTATTTTTACTGTTGGAAGTGTGGGATTTCCAGCTCACAAGTTTCTGCTGTCTGCAGCGTCCCCCGTTATGAGGAAATTACTCACTATGGATCTGTCAGCTGACTTAAATATGACTCGGAGCTCTAGCGATTCCAGCATGGTAGAAAGAAATTTTAAGAAATTTGTATTGTGGTAATAATGTTTTGATTTGGATGTTATTACAGATGAGTACGAGTACGTATGGTGATTCTTCTTTGGGAAATTTTAATCCAGATACTGAGCATCTTATATTAGAAGATACTAGTATTGGAAAAACGTTTGAACAAGGTTCAACGGGGCGATCACGTTCTACATGCTTGCCCTGTGTTCCACCTGCTGAGAAACTTGGTGTGTACAAGGAACTCGGTCATCCTGCTTATTTAGCTATACATCTGCAACAGGTGAATAAAATCAGTTTTTATAGAATTTTTATAATTAAATATTTTTTCGTTCAGTGTGAAAGTTTGGATGCGAAAGGTCGAGTGAGTTCAAGCATGCAAACTGTGATTACAATGAGCCGTACCATAAGTACATCGGCAATGCAGCATTGCCTTCGTTTCCTGTACACTGGCATCGTCGACGTACGATCCTGTAATTTGGAGGTAATTTATAAATACAATATTTAAATTTTTTTTTTTTAAATTTTGTAATAATTTTATAGGATGTACATCGAGCTGCACAATTGATGGAGTTAAACGAACTGCAAATGTACATGGCCAACATTCTCAATCGAGAGGAATTTCTCAACGTTGAATTACAGCAGCATTACATGCGAAATTTAACACACAATTTAAAAAGCTTATGTCTTGATGGTGGCCTTTTTTCTGGTAATTTTAGTTTCGATATTCGTTTTGATTTTATATATATTATTTTGATATTTTTAATTTCTTTTTTTAAGTACTTAAAATATTAAGATTATATTGGATCAATATATTTTGCATTTTCAGTACTTAACTTAAGACAAAAATAATCGTCGAGTGGCTATGGAGTGATACAGTATCTTGTTTATTTTTGCATTATTTGTTCTTACAATTTTTATTTACTAAGGACTTTCCAGGATGTTAGATTGTAACAGGAAACGTAAAAGGAGTTTTTAGTTGTTGAAAGGGGGGCGAAGCTTAGAGCATTACTAAAATCCAATGAATGTTTTGTAAACAGATGTGCTGTTCCAGTTGGATGATGGAACCCGAGCCAGTCATCGACCGATGCTGATGTGCAGGTGCGATATGATGTACGCAATGTTCAGTGGAGATTTCAGAGAAAGCATGGCCAAAGTGGTACGACTTGAAAAAATATTTTTATTTAAATTACGAATTAATTATAAATTCATTTTCATTCGTTAGGTACAATTTCCGGGAGTTCGTATGGAAGTTTTCTACAAGTTGCTTATCTACCTGTACACTGATCATTGTCCACCAGTGTCCCTAAGCGATTGCGTTGAGGTTCTTGGTCTAGCCAATCGTCTGTGTTTACCACGATTGATTTCACTTCTTGAAAAACAAATCCTTTTTGAATTAACTAAGATTATTGTAACTGGAGGTGACATCACCGAAACTACGATTCATCTTCTTGAAGCTTGCCAAGTATTTATACATTTATATTTTTACTTTCCGTTAAATATACAATTTTAATTTAATTTTTTGATTGTTAAAGATGCATAATGCCGATCAGTTAGCTGACTGGTGCATGAACCACATCGCTATCAATTACAATGATATTTGCAAAAAGACGCCCAAGCTGTTACGAAATTTGCATCCTGAGAATCAGGCTTACCTTAACAGACACCGCTGGCCACCTATTTGGTATTAGAATATTAATAATTGTCGATTTTTTTTTTAATTAAGTTTTTTTAGGTATTTGAAGGAATATGATTACTACGAACGATCCATGATGGACCGCGAGCGGGAGGAAAAGCCACTCAAGATGCTCAAGCGCCATCGCAACAACAGTGGGTGTCTCTGCTTCTCCAGTAAAAGTCGTCGAAATGGAGATAAGCAAAATTATTGCACGGTGTGAGAAGAAAATACAAATGTTAATTCGCTAAAGCTTGGCTTTTCTTCGGACTGTCAGAGTTGATTTATAAGTGAAATTAACAAGCGAAAACCTCGTATTGTATGCTCATTTTCCTTTCAACCGATCTCACTGCCGTCTACTTAGGAGGGCTTGTTTTCATTTTCTAGTATTTTTCATGGAAAATGTTCTAGTTTTAATACTACATTCCCTCGTAGTGGGCTGCAAATGGAGTTGGACTGCAAAATTAACCAAGGAAATGTGTTTCATTTGAGGTTTTTTGATTTTTTGATTTTTTTAATTGTTGCAATTTTTTTTATTTCTAATTTTTTATTTTTTGCTTTTTTGTGTAAACAATACTTCAGTCAGCAGTTTATAAGTGCCAACTTTGCACTGGATAATTTTACTAAAATGTCCGTCTACACTGTGATGCATACATCTGAGAAACTTGTGCAATGAGATTATCATCACATTTCAATTTTATTTTATTTTTTCACGCATTCCATTGTATAACAGTACATTTTTAAACGCACTTTTCATAGTTGCTTACATTTAACTGAGGCATGTTTTTATTATTTAAAAAATAAAATTGTTTTGTAATGTCCGATTACGCTTGTTAAACTGGGAAAATAAACTTCGTGATAACTTTTTTAAAGCAAACCACTTGTGATGGCTTAACTTAATATTTTAATTTTATTTGTATTAGTTTAAATTTATAATGACACCACAAGTGACTTGCAATCCCGAAGCAAGTAGCTTAGGCAATGTTTATTAGAAAATTATTTATTATTTTATACTTGATACAAGTGGCAAAATGTTTTTTTATTATATTCGCATTAAGAAAATTAAGTCCACGTGAACCCTTGGCATGATTCATGTGTGCAATCTTATGTTTATTTATTATCTTATTTAACATTTTGTACTTTTAAAAAATTTTTGTTTTTTATGTTTAATAAAACTGAAATCGGTTTATCGAAATTTAATATTTAATAGGTTTTTATTATTGTTTATATAAGCAATTTTTTTTTTATTTGGTAATTTAATTACAGCAATTTTGTCGAGTGTTGAGTTTAATAATAGAAGTTATTTGTATTTTTAAATATTTATTTAATTATTTTAATTTCAATTTTGCATCATGTCCTCTACAATGCAACTGATCAATGTTTTCTCACAAATGTAATTTCTGTACTCGCGACTTGGCTTAGACAAAAACTATCGCTTTTTTGAAGAAATCACATGTATTAACATTTCCTTTTTCTACAGTTTATAAAGAATTTTAAAGTTCCCAAAAAAAAATAAAAGAAAGTGCTAGATTTTTGCATTGTAATCCTCCTTAGATGGCTGTTAATTTTTAGGCTTTTGCAATAAAATGTAACACAAAAATCAATCATTTCACTTTATTTTGTCCATCCTTATGTTTACCCAGAAGATAATTGATTAAATTCATATTCTGAGAATAAAAACTAAACCAATTCACAAAATTACAGGAAAAACGAAATTGAAATGCCGTTAATTCTCGTTCGCGCGTGATTCACGTTAGGCGAGTTCATTGCGGTATAAGAAGCACGAGCGGGGATAGGAATGGGCTACGAGTCTGCAGGATACGAAGTCGGTTGCGCGGAGCTGCGTCAGTTAAGCCGATGAGTTATGCGATCATGCACTTTTATTGAATACGTTCAAAAATATCATTATCAATCATTTAACCCTTTTGATTCTCAAATCTTAATCTTAAAACGGAAATGACGTTGAAAAGAGTGTGAGTATTGGCCACTTGGGAGGAAAAATGGCAGCAGCAGTGCGCTTGAGACGAGCTACGGAAATATGTTTGGTGCTATTATTATTAATTGGAAGTTCCAGTTCAAGCAAGCAAGGTGAGAAAATTACTTTCCTTTAAAAAAAAATTCAAACATTGAATACTCCAATATTCAACCCTTTGCATTAAAGATCTAATAAATGTATCAAAACATTCTGCTATAGAAATTGTTGTGTTTTAGCCAAGGTAAACCTCGGGCAGACCTTGGCCTGTATTTACTCTTGTCACAGCTTATTTCGATTTTCACTTTTAAATTTGTATGTTTTATCACCATCTTTTATTAATTTGCACGTGTCAAAGTATAAAAACGACATTGGGATTGGTATTGTAATTTATTGAGATAGATTTGTAAGTAAATTAGTTTGTAAACAAATTGTTTTGTTTACGTCTATTAAACGACTGTTATTTTTGACTATTTTATTCCTTTTAAAAGATTAAAATAATTTGAACAGGAAATAAAATAATAAAAGAGGTGTGTGACACTAGAATTAGATAGTAATTTAGTAATTAACTTTTTCCAAGTCACAGATAAGTCACCTGTAGTAAACCACTTCATTCATGAGTCATTCATCTTAAACATTAGTGACTCAACCTTGAGTAATGAATACAAGACTTGAAATTTTATTTATTATTTTTTCCTCTTTTTATTATCCAACCAAAGTACAAACCTTTCTAAAGGTGAACTTGTTTTGTTTTTTTATAGCTTGGTATTCTTGACATTACTAGCAAGGAATAATTTAAGTTTTTTGACAGGTTGTGATTAAAATTGCATGAAATTACCTTCAATTTTGTAGTTCAATGACTGCATTAGTGAAATTTTAAAATTTCTTTGTTTGAAATTTTTTTTTTTTTTTTTTACATAGAAACTAAGAATTAAAAAATGAATGGAATTTACTTTAAGATTAGATAATTTCTTTTTATTTGAAGCTTTCAGTATGACATTATTTGCAGAAACACTTGGAACATTTTGTGCAAATTTCTAATCAAGCAGAGAGAGATGTGACTTTACTTATTTTTCTTCTTGGCTTGACTTATATTGCAGCAAAAGAGGCCAGATGCTAGTAACTGCCTTTAATGAGACTCTGGGTGCTTGAAGGCAAGAGGAAAGTTGCAAGGTGCTAAACTCGAAAGTCTTTTGTGGCCAATTTATTGATAGTCTCTTTTAGAAATGAGTTTTGACTCAATTTTATTTTCTAACTGGCCAATAATGACTACTAATAGTAATAACAAAAGTGTTTCTTAAATTTTTATAAGAATTTTATCTTATTTTAAAATAAATAAAACTCAAGTTGCTTATAACTGAAACTCATTTTGAGGAAATTTAAAAATCACTGCTGATGCATACCACATGTCATGGCCACAAGACATGTGTGCAAGGATGTGTTAGAAACTTAGGTGTGTCCAGTGAGTCTAACACCATTTCGAAACTTCTTCATTTTGAAGATGAAAAAAAATAAACCTTAAAATAAAAATAAAAGAAAGAAATAATTTTTAACTTTCTATTATATCCTTTGTATTTAGGTCTGGTATTTGTTTATTATTCTTCTATTGTATACAATAAATTTAAAAAGGAAAGTGGAGAAGCAAAAAAACAATTACATAACATTAAAAAACATGTTCAACAGCTTCTTCCTCTCCACATTTCAATTTCGAATATAAAAATCTATTAAAAAGTTAATATTAAAAAAAATTTAAATTTTTTAAAATATTTTTTGTAAATTAGATGAACCTTCCTCCGACTTCAATCGATATCAGCTGACACAACCTTTTATGCTTCATGGTCGGTCTAAAAGGGATGTCTACACATTAACTCAGGTAATGTGATTTTTATTGAGTTAGGGTTAGTTTTATAACACACAAGGGGATTATTGAAGCATGTCTGAAACGTTTCCTGTTGAAGAAAAAGTGAAGTGACCTCGTATAAGTAAATATAAGATGCTATAAATCGCGTTTGTTACCAACACTTTTATCCTCGTAATGTTTTACCCACTTTTTGAAGAGATTCTAACATTTCAGATTTTAATTAAGATGTTTGTTCGACCTCTTTTGACCCCGAACAAACATGGGAGATAAAGGCAATTGGCTCGGACGTCGCAGTCAAAATAGAAAAGATAATGAAATGTTTGAAATTTTCGGCCGGGTAAACTCGGGTTTCGCCAATTTGCTGCTTTTATACTTGTTGTTTATTTCGACTAGGATGATGTTGATTTATGAGTGGGGAGAAGGTTGTTTTCATCTAATTAGATGTGGAGTATAAATTGAATTAAATTCTATTTGTTTCAGCCATTTCTTCTACTTAAGTCTTGTTTACTCGAGTTATAAGTTTTCAACGCTTTTAAAGAATTATTAAACGAGATTTTTAGATAAAATAAAATCTTAACGAAATGGATTATAAATTTAGGAGAAATGTTGAATTAATAGTCAGCGAAAGGCGTCAATGGCAATTTAGTTGAATTTATGTTGGCAAATGTGAAAATGAATCCATTGCCATTAGACATTTAACAATATTTATTCAGTTATTAATATTTCTTTTTTTATTTATTATTACAGGGTGGCCATTTAGAACGCGTCAAATTAGGATTCGAAGCTTTTGGCAAAACTTTTTTATTAGATTTACATCAAAATAGGTGAGACTATTTTTTTTGTTTCTATTACAAAATATTTAATCCGCTCGTATTAATATTTATTATGAAGTGACCTTGGCTTATAAAAGCATTTTAATTTGTTCCAGTTGAGCTAAACAACCCCGTTTTTTATCCTCCCATCCGTCTTTCTTTTTCTTTCACCGGCGACTTAATTCGACTCATTAAAGCATGTTTTATTCTCAGTTGAGTTTCAAGGACTGTTATGGCTACACTTCTTATCAGTTTTCTTTTTAAAAAATTTTAAAGAGAAATTTAAATCACTCTGAATGAACAAAGAAATGGAGTTATTTACTCAAACAATTTTTGTTTGAAAAAAAAATAATTTCTAAAAATAACTGAAAATATAAATTCCTATTTGTTACGTTACATAAAATTATAATTACGAGCACGAGAATTTTTTATGTCGCTCGTAATTAAAAGACAGATTTTAATTAGACATTTTAATGATGAAGTGTTTGCATCAACTATAATATTAATATAAAATTGTTGGTCTGTAGCGAAGAATAATAAGAAAAAAAAGTGTAAGAAACACGCAATTCTAGGGGCAGAAGGAACATTAATGCAGTAAAAAAGTAATTTTCAAACCGAACTTTACAAACACGAGTTGTCGCCATCTTTCAAAGAGCAATGAACACAAGTTTGGCAAATGTGTGGTGTACGTGTTCCGCAATTTGCAGACGTGTTTTCAAGATAGAGAGATCAATTTGAAAACTAAGCTTCGTGTCAGAATTGAACATATTAAAGTCAATAAGTTTAGAGTTCCGTTGCCAATAAATTGAATTCGTATTCCATTGTACATAAAATCGAGATTTGAATTGGCCAATTTGTATTTTCCATTTCAAATGTTAAAGTGTGTGTATTCCTTTTCAATTTGCTGTGCAATTTTTACCCGATTTTGATTTTTTTTTTTCAAAAAAAAATAAATTTAAATATAGAACAAATGACGCTTTTGTGCGAGGTAATTAAGGTGCAAAGTGGTTGGTGGTGTTTGATGGAAATGGATCCAATTGATTTGAAGCCTGTAAAAGGAACCGATGATAATGTAATAACATTAAATAGTATTTGTGATAAAAGTTTATAATTTTTGTGATAAATTTTTAAAATTTAATATACTTAAATTGAATTTTTTATTTTCTAGAGATTTATTTCCGAGCTATTTTGTGGAAAAACATCAGCACAATGGAAAAACTGTGATTCACAAACCTTACGAAAAGGTAAACTACATTAAACTTTAATAAACTAACACCAGGAAAAGGTGTTGGAATTAGGGTTCACTGAGTTAGGAAATTACTGTTCTGATTTAAATCCTTTTAAACCTTTCCTATACCCGGTAATAAAAATTTTGAAAATTTTGAATATTTGAAATATTTGTTATTAGTAAATATTTAAAATAATTCTCCTTATGTTTATTAGAATTCCAGCCACTGTTATTACCATGGAAAAACTGGAAATTCACGTGGTTCTTGGGCTGCTGTGAGCACATGCAATGGCCTCAGGTAAGGATTCAATCAATCGTTAATTGATTATTAAATTACGTCCCATTTTATTAATAGTTTCTAGAGTTGATTGGAAATTAAAGCAAATGATTTCCATGATTTTAGTATTATATTTTTTTAAATTTAATAGTTGACATTTATTATTAAGTCATCAATTTATGGATTTTACAGTTTTTTCTTGCGTTTTATTTTTATGAGAAAAGTGAAAAGAATGAGAATGAGTGTATTTGAGGATGAGTATAGAGCTGAAATGTTAATTTAACCGCTTTCTGCCGTTTTATTGCAGTGGAATTATTTTTGATGGAATGGAAATGCATTTTATTGAAAGAATGGCCAACTCAACGGACAACCTCCATTATGTTTATAGGGAATCGGATTTGAAACCGCGAAATTTCAGCTGTGGTGAGTTGCAAATTGTGGTTTGAAATGATAAAATGTGGGTTAACAAAATATGCATTTAATCAAAACTATAATTTACCAAACGTTGCTATCCCAAAAATTTCTTTTTCAGTTTTCTAAATAAATATATTAAAAATAACTGGCTACAGGTGATCACACGTTGATCTTATATTTTTATACATTAAATGCAAAGCTTATTATTGTATAATTTGCTGCATTTTTGGTTCGGTAATTTTGTTCGATTTGAAATGGATAAAATGTTATCGATGTGTGCTCGTAATGTGCTTATGTGAGTATTTTACATAAATTTAGTAATCGTTAAGCTGTGCTTGCTTGTTAGTAGCAGAAAGTGGCCTCTTGCGAGCTGCTTTAATTAATGTCAAGTGAGCGCTGTGATCTTTTCTTCCATAATTCATTTCAAGATGAGCTCAAAGCCACCCTGCTTGCAACTGATATAAGCACTTACTATTTTTTATTTTTATATTACAGGATTTAAAGGATCTTCGACCCCAACAGACAGTTTTACTACTCGTCAAAGAAGGGTATGAATTAAATATTTTTAATAGGCGCAAGTGTTTTTTTGGCAATTGAAATTTAATGATTTTTGCTTGAAATTTGATACTGATTTTAATAATTACTCACTACTTTTTTTTCTTGTTAAAGGGTTAAAGTGTATGTTAAAGTCTACGTTTCGGAGGGATGTGGCTTATAAATCTGTTACGTATTTTAATTAAAGATGGAAACAAAAAGTCAGAATGCATAAGGTTGAAATGTCGACAATATAATTACTTTAATGTTTTATTGTTCTAATATTTGTTGCATTATTGCACAAGAAATATGAATTAAAAATTATAAAGTAATCAGTTCTCATAAAATATACCGAAGTTGACAATAGCTGCATTCAATTTTATTTTGATTTTTATAAATCTGTTTATTTTGATTGACAGAAATGTCGATGGAAATTTACTACTTCCAGTTTCAACAACCAGAATAATCAGCTCAATCATAAAAATCTAAACAATCGGCTAAAAACTGAATGCAGCTAATGATTGTGATTAATTTATTTCTTTTACGAATAATGCAATAAATATTCCATATTATTAAGTTGAAGGAGTTTTTGATCATTTACTTTTTATTACTGTAACATAACTTTTGCGTAAGTTGATGAAAATGGGATGATTACATTTATCGACACAGTTTCTGAGCAATGCCTATCCATTACTTATTTCTTCGTTTTATAAATTTCGATATTTTTTAATCGTTTTTTTGAATCTTGCAAATTTGCGCTTTGAACAGCGAAAAGTCGAAAAATGATTGATGAAATTATTTTCTTATCAGGTTAGAGAAATGCGAATTATTATATTACATTAAAATTTATGTCAATTTATGTCGTTTTCATTATAAAGTTCACTACTTTGATAAGTGATAACATTGCAATACGATATGGGTGATTGAAACATTTTAAAATACTGATTTACCAATTTTGATTTTACAATATTATTGTGAATTATTATTATTTATTTGTGATTAACCCAGATAAGAACTCTTGGAACAAATTAATATTGCAATATACAAAGAAAAATGACTGTTATTATTACTTCAAAGAAAAATCGATATTAATTTTTGTACATTGTAAGTGCTATATGAAATTCGAGATTATAAAAAAGATTAATTATTTAAGTTAGAAGAATTAAAAATTTTGACCTATTTTATAAAGTTATTTTTATTTAATTCTTTCTTTTTCTAAAATTACAGTTTCGGCGTAATCTTGGAATTCGAGGTCCTTATAATAGTAACAAGGGATCACGATACGTCGAGCTGGTTCTCGTCAATGATTACAAGGAGGTGAATGAACACATTACTACGATTAAATATTATATTAATTACGAAACATTTCAAACAGTACAGAGAAATGAAAGAAAACAAAGATGCTGTGATAGATCGGAGCAAAAGTATAGCAAACATAGTTAACGCGGTAAGTCGACATTAATTAAAAGTTATAATTTATTAAATTTAATTCTATTCGTATGGATTTACAGCTCTACAGCCCGCTTAATATTTTCATTGCTCTGGTTGGTGTAGAAGTTTGGTCTGAAGTTGACCAGATTACATTAGCTAAAGATGGCGACACAACATTGACTAATTTCCTTCATTACCGAAGGGAGCGTCTGGTTTCTGAAATTCCTAACGATAATGCCCAGCTCATCACGTATGATTTCATCTAATTTACGTTTTTAAATATGAATAGACGAACTCATACTCTCTTTACGTCATTAGCGGAATCACATTTGAGGGAGGAGTTGTTGGGAAAGCACTTAAAGGACCTATCTGTACTTACGAGTATTCGGGAGGAGTGAATATGGTAAATTTGATTGAAAGTTATTTATGTCATCATTAATTTACATTTTGTTTACAGGATCACAGCCCTTCCGTTGCTTTGGTTGCCACAACTGTTGCTCATGAATTAGGACATAACTTTGGCATGGAACATGACAATGATGAATGTTCATGTCCAGATGAACGTTGTATAATGGCTCCATCTTCCAGGTTTACCACGCTTTATATCAATAAATAAAATTTATATTTATTGATGTGTCTGACTTTTATTAACTAAGATTTATTTTCCGGTTTTTTTAATAGTGCTAATAGTCCAACACATTGGTCGGAATGTTCTATAAAATATTTACACACGGCCTTCGATCACGGTATGGATTACTGCTTGCGAAATCAACCATCTAGAATTCTCGGACCCGTATGCGGAAATGGATTTGTAGAGATTGGCGAAGAATGCGACTGTGGCATGCCTAAAGTAATTTCAAATATTTGGATAGTAAATACAATTAATTATTAACTTTTAAATTATAAAAAATATTTTATTAGTCGTGCCACAATCCTTGTTGTAATGCATCATCGTGCACTTTGTTTTCGAATGCAACTTGTGCGACTGGAGAATGTTGCGAGATAGCCACGTGTCAAGTAAATATGAATTATTAGACCAATTATTTTCACACTAATTATTAATTCTTGACAGTTTAAAACGGCAGCTACGTTATGCCGTCAAGCTGGTGGAGAATGCGATTTACCAGAATTCTGCGATGGGAAAAACGAATTCTGTCCTAATGATGTATTTAAGCAAGATGGATCCAGCTGCAATTCCGAGAGAGCTTATTGTTACCATGGAGATTGTCGTTCGCATAGCGATCAATGCAAGCTATTGTGGGGTCCGACTGGTCAAATGTCTGATTCTCGTTGTTTTGATCAAAATAAACGAGGTTCTGCGAGTGGTAATTGCGGTTATCTAAGGCTGAATCAAACGTACAAACCGTGTGATAAGGAGTAAGTCCGAATGCAATAAATAATTTATTGAATTATTATTGTTGCATGTTTCTAATATTGATATTGATTTTGTGGTTGCAGTGACATTTTATGTGGCATGCTTCATTGCACTCATTTGAACGAACGATTAGAGTTTGGAATGGAATCGGTAGCAATTCAGTCACGTTCATTTATTACCACGGGTGGTAAAATACTCGCTTGTCGTTCTGCTATTGTCGATTTGGGACTAAACAGCATCGATCCGGGATTGGCACCAGATGGCGCACGTTGCGGCGTAAATAAAGTTAGTTTACATTTCAAACATTTTAAGATTCTCATTAATTTAATTTGCATTTTTAATTTAAAGGTTTGCGTAAGTCAACGGTGTATGCCAGTGGATTCCTTGAAGTCTGCGAAATGTCCCTACGATTGTAACGGAAGAGGCGTGTGTAACAGTAGAGGACACTGCCATTGCATCATCGGTTATTCACCACCGTTTTGTGATAAAGAGGGACCTGGAGGCAGTGAAGACAGCGGACCAGCTGCCGATCCGTATGGTAATTTTGTTTAGAAATAATAAAAATAAACTTATGAGAATTTAACAAAAATTTGAATTTAGAAAAAAATTATTTAACCACCGTCCTGTATATATTTTTTTTGGGAATCGTACCAATTGTGAGTGCGGCCAGTTGCATTGGTTTTTACTATAGACACACTTGCCAGAAATGGTGGATTCAAAAAACGAGAGAAAAAGCTATCAAGTAAAACAAATGATTATTAATTTTTGCATTTTGAATTTATTTAATTTAATTTCAGATCTAGAGCTAAAGAGGCAGCTCAACGTAAAAAGATGAGAAAAGAAAAATTGACAGTTGATCGCAACAGTCTGCGCAGTGTCGATATTTCGACTCCGATGCAGCCGGATCTACTGCCAGCAAATGCACTAGTCAAGAGCCATAATTCGATTCCAACCAGTCCAGATACCACATTGCCACGACAACCTTCTAATCAGGGTTGTTTAGTTCACAAACACAGCGTCAAGGCTGCTAAGCTTAATATGGACCGAAGCAGTATGCGCAGCTTAGAAATATCGCAGCCAATTTTGCAGCAAGAAATGACAAACAGTAACCGAATCATTCCAATTCGGCCCGCTCCGCCGTTACCTAATGGTAAAGCGGGTCCGGATTGCTCTCCTTGGAGTCCCGACTTGCCTCGAAATTCCGTGTCGAGATCATCGAGTACTCAATCGAGAGCATCGAGCACGCAGTCATCGATGAGGAGAAAGAGGCTGAGTGGACCGATGTCGAGACCTGCGAATCCTCCTCCAAGACCCCCACCACCAAAGACAACGCAGACCAACACCGTTTACGAACAACCGATTTACAATGAAATTTACGACGACTGCCAAAACGACATCAGCGGTCGGAACAACAATCAGGAAGAGGTCAATAACAAGATTTACGCTACAATTAATAACCCAACGTCGAAAAATCAATCGTACCCGAAACTAACTATAAAAGACAGACCTCTTCCAACAGTTCCATCAGCTTTGAAAAATACTCCATCGGTCGTTGCGTCTCTGGCGAGGCGGTTCGAAACTCAGTCAGCCGATAATAAACCGGCCAAACCGCCGTTAATGCAAAAACCGCAGTTGTCTGCTACGCCCAAAGCCGTATGAAACGGGCAAATATTATTATTGCCGTCGTTTATTATAATTCTAGTCGACCCATTCAGTGCTCAAAAGGTAACTGACATAAGTCTCAGTAGCGTGTATGGGATGAATACGATAGGATTGAGGGGTTGTAATTGGATTTCTCTCGAGTCGAGTATTTCCGACGAAATAATTTTTCTATTTTTTTTTTTTTTTTTTTTTTTTTTTTTTTTTTTTGTCGAATTCATTGTGGGTATTTAAAATAGTTTTCACAGACATTAAAATGCGGGAACAATAGCAGAGTGTAAATAATTATATATTTTGTGATGCTACAAAATAACTAAAAACTTATCGAGGCAAAACAGAAAAAACTGTATTCGAATAACTTATAGGATGGTTAGTGATTTTTTTTTTTTTTTTTTTTTTTTAATTTTTAATTTTAATGTTTTGTGATGTACATTTTTTCCGATTACAAATGTTTTCGTGTTTACATTTCTAATAATAATTGATCACTTTTAAGTCTTGACAAATCATAAGTTGCATTTTCATACAGGTATTTTGTTTAGCTTTATTTTTACTCAATTTTTTGCCAAAAAATATAGTTAAAAATGTTTTTTTTTATTTCTTGTTAACTTCCATATCCAATCTACTGCCATATACCACTCACGGCTCATTTCTTATAACTTTTTAATATAAGTACAGTTTTCAATAAATTGGTTAATGAATTTTTTAATTTTATAATTTTTTTAATACTTTAATTTAATATAGGAAATCAATAATTATATACGTAGAATTTTAAGTAACTTTCTACTGCTTTGAAAAACTTTGAGAAAACTACTAAATGATTAATTTTTAAAAAATGACAAAATTTAATATTTTTCTTTATTTTCAAATGCAGGGCTATTAAAGGGTTTTAACTTCACATGTGCCTGCTCTGTTTTAAAAAATAACTCATTATGCCAAAGCGTTTTGAATAATGTCACAAACAATTTATAAAAATCCCGATATATATATATATACATATAACAATAGTAAATGATAATTTCATTGGTAAAGTTTAAATTTATATTCATAATAACATATCACAAATGTCTCAAAAACAATGTTATGAAATAATAATAAAATCGAAAATTGTTTTTTTTTTCTTCAAAACAATAGCAATATAAAAGAAAAACTGTCGCCTTTAAAAATTTTAAATTGTGTCGGTTCAATTCAACACTTGAAAATGTCTTCCTGCACAAAAGCACTTACGAGCGGTTTATCTTAATTGACTGCTCTGTTTGTATAACTTTTTTTATGTACAGAATAGGTCCTTTGGAAATTAATCGATTCACTAACGGATGGTGAAAATTTTGCTTAACAAAATTGTGAATTGACCGAGCAAAATTTGTAATAAAATTGAAAAATTGTTTATTTTTTTCTTAAAATTCCTCAGATGTGGGATTTGTGTATTTATCGATCGACAAATTGTTTAATCGAGATAAATTTATCGGTTTATTTCTTAATGCAACTCAAAGTACTGTTTTTCCATATTGACATTATTGTTAAAATTTTTAATTATAGAAATTTTGAAAAAAAAAGTTTAATGTTTATTTGATCGTAAACATTGACTGGAAGGATTAAAATATATAAATGGTTTTTTTTTTTAATATAATTGAAAAATTTGTAGTTTCTATTTAAATTGAAAAGAAAATTCATCTATAGAACAAGCATGTTTTAGTGTTAAGTCGTGAATTTGGTAAGCTGGACAATCCATGCTGGCATGGAAATCGTGAATAGATGAAATAAAATTAAAAAAAAAAATCCCGCATTGTTTCATATTTGTAATTGAAAATTTAATGAGTTGAATAATACATCTTAAATAAACTTTATTGACCCCATGGTATTCGAGTGTTTTGATTTGTAAATATTTATTTAAAAAATTACTTGCAACTATGGATACGAAATGAGCAACATCTGGTAAGTAATATTAGAAACATTCCAAGTTGATGAAGTAGATATTTTAACAATTTACATTTGCAGTCATTCTTTAGAAGAATTAAAGTTAGTCAATAAAAGATTAAAAACTGAAAATTGCACAAAGCATTGCACAAACACCTAGAAACGCATTCTATTGCTTTTGCGCATGCGTATAATTGATGACCGATTAGCCGCAAGGTAGCGTTGGCGCTTAGTAAGACACGATAGTAGGCAGGCACTAAATTGATATTTGTTGTTCGTGATTTTTTTAGTCTCGGTTTTTCTCGTGTGATTAAGGACGTTGTTTGCTGATAGTGTCTTTAGTGTCAACGTGGTCGCGGTTTCTTTACATGGTAATACATATTAAGAACTACAGAACTATATATAAAATGTTAAATATTTGTGTTAAATTTGACAGAAAAGGGCAATATACGTGTTGAATATGGATTTCGACGATTACTTATTATCGGACGAAGATTACGATGATAGCGATAAAAGTAGCGACGAGAATGATAATTCTTTTCAAAATGAAAGTTTGAATGACTATCCTCTACGGCTGTTGAATAATATCTTTCCAAATCACAACGATCAACAAATGGATGAATGTGTCGAGGAAAGCGTGGAAACTAATACGTATTTTATTCGATTTTGAAGATTTTTTTATTATTAAAATATTTTCATTTCTAGAATTTGCGATAAAATTCCGACTGTGGAACGATCATCGAAACAGATGGAGATTACATTTTCGAATTTACAAAATCTTCGTAGGGAAGATATGTGCGATGTGACGATAATTTGTAAAGAACGGAAATTTCCCGCTCATCGTCTTGTCCTACGCGCCGGCAGTTCTTATTTCGAAGCAATGTTTACCTGCGGCTTACAAGAAACAACCGCATCCGTCGTCAACTTACCAACCATCGATGATAATTCGATGGCCATTATTTTA
>JAQFZU010000028.1:0-93904 GCA_034696185.1 Henia vesuviana
CGGAAATAACGTCACTTTTCTAACACTACACGCTTAACAATCTTAACAATTGAGTTTTTGAATGCAGCTAGTGTTTTATTTAACTAATAATCAATTTATTTCTTTAAAATTATGCAAATCGGAGGGGGTCAAGTAGGGAAGCACTCCTTGTAAGTAGTACGTAGTGAGTTTAATGCCATTTGCTAATATTAACTATTTGAAAGAACCACAGTTAGTGCAACTGTAAAAATATGAAAAATGAAATCATTCGAACATAATACTAGTAAAACATTACTTCTCATTCCAGTGACTGCAATGTTTGATGTAACAAGTTTAAAATAATTTTAATTAAAGTTTGAGCACAGAATAAGTCTACTTAAAAGTAAATATCCTTTACAATTTCATGAAGTAACTAACATTAAGAATTAATAATATGATTTTAACTCGAGATCAATTTTATATCTTTTCATTACTATAATGAGAAAGCAAAAAATTAGCCTGCAAACATTGTTCAAACTTATTATACAACAATTATTATTTGTAAATTTAAGAATAGGAAATGATTTTTTTTATGAATTCAAATAATATTGACTTCAAAATTTACTTAATTGCTTTATAAGTTTTTACTTAAGAATTTACTTAAGGCAACTTTTAAGCAAAGCTTTATGAATACTACCCCAAGTTATGGAACATTAAATTTTTTTACTCAAGTTGCCTTAAAAATGCAGCCTCTGATTAGTTTTGATGAATAAGTTGCATGCTTAAAAGGTAAATCATTATTTGTAACAATATTTTTTTACTACTCTTGAAATGAAGTAATCATTTTCTAAATAAAATAAATTTTTATATTTTTGATAATTAAAAAGTAATTTAATTATTTTTTGATGATACATCACTCCATTTGGAATATGCTAAAATTGTCATTTTTTAGCTCTTGTCAGCAATCTTTTAGTCTTTGATGTTTGTACCTGATTTTGCTGGGTTTCAGATGGTTTTATGTGACTTGGTGGGTGATGCTTCTTTATATTTGATCTAGGTTGCATCGTTTAAAACTTCAGCTTCTGCCACCAGCGTTAGGCATTATTTTTTTTTCAGTTTTATTTACAATAATAGAAAGTAAAGTTTATGCATAATTGTATTTATTATAAACTTGGAATTATCCTAGGTTTATCAAGTTGTACCATTATAACATTCCCCCAATAACCCAATTTTAGTATAGGTTAATATTACGTTAGTACAGCCTATTCTTAAAATTTGGGCGTTTATATAGAAATTGATGGGCTAAAATTAACAATTAATTAAATGATCTGCCAAATTAACATTATACCAACAATGTTTTCCCACGAGTGCCAAATCTTAGTATTGACGATTGTATACAAACCGATCTGCCAAATTAACACTTAATTCAATATTGAACTCAATTAACATTATGCTAACAATGTTTGCCTAAAAAGCCAAATTTTATTATTGGTTAGTATTAGGTTAGTATAGTCAGCCCCCAAAGTATGATGCTTATAGTATAACACCCATTCATTGCCCACAATTAATTTCTATGAGAGTGAGCACCCAATCACTAAAAAATTCTAAAATGGTTGCCCACAACTGTCCAACTTTAGTATTGGTTAGTATTAGATTAGTATAGCCAGGCCCTAAAGTACGAAACTTGCAAAGAGATACTGCGGATTCCAATCGCTCTAATTGCTACGAATTTGAACAGATAAATACATTATTGGTTAAAAAAAGTACTGACACCAATTAAAACTAGCAATCCTTTGAAATATATTTTATATTATTAAAGTTAAGCCTGAAAATGCACTTTTTGGTGCATTCTGAGAAAAAAAAGAATTTTTAGTTTAACCAAAAAAAGTGGGTAAAAAAGAGCATTTTTTGAGAACAACGTTAATGATTTCTTGATAAATTGTATCTCATACTTTGTCAAGTACAGATGAAAGAAAATGGAGGCAAAGCATTATGCTAAATTCAATCTTGTAACAATTAGATGCAAAATGTAAGCAATTTTTTTAACTAGAACAATTAACCATCACTCCATCAGCTTGATGGGTGATAATTGTGATTATTTTTCTAGTTTGTGATAATTTTCACTTATCTATTACGTAAATTTATTATATAAGCGGTTATTTAGCTCGAAATAACTTATTTCGAAGCTAATTTCATTTTCAAAATAGTCATTTTAAAATTTAGTTCATACAAAATATATTGCTTTAGCCGAAATTTTTATTTTAACAGGTTTTTAATTAATTAATTTTAATTAATTTATGGTGTTTAGAAGTGATGAAAATGAGACAAATAAGTTTTCTGTCAGCTGCATATTGGGTGTACTGTAATTTAGGTTTTTCTGTAAACTTTTTAGAGTACTGTACTTTGATTAGTACTAAAGCCAGGGACACCTTAGAGAAGTTCAGTGCACTTAAATCAATATGAACATGAATACAAAGTCTGCTTCTGGACAATCAGGAATTGTGGATATTTGAATTTATGGTTTTTATGTTTTTAAATTTAAAATCACTGTATAAGATGAAATTTGAGATGACTCAACTTTAGTTAACTTAGTTGGTAAGAACAGGCTGGAGCCAGTGGTTTAATAGTTAGCGCACTTGTCTCTAGACCCGAGTGATATGGGTTCGATTTCTGCCCGAGAACGGTGTTTTTTTGGGTGAGGAAAAAAAGAATGTGGCAGTCCTTTGGCAGGGACTCTAAGCCGTTGGTCTTGAGTTTGGAAGATTTTACTTGTATGATAAATATCCCCAGAGTGGCAAAATCTACAGGTGGAGGGTTTACTTCCTGACGTTGGTGTTTAGTCACATAGCAGAAATATGGCTGATGTTAAATAACCTCACTTGGATGCAAGCAGGGAAAAACCAACCAACCAATCAGTCGGTTGGTTGGTTAGCACATTGGGAAGAGCTTGGCTCTGAATATGTGGCATATTTTTGGTGAATGAGAATTGAATGAGAACAGGTTTAGGCTATCTCAACTTTACTATATGCTGTCCACATAGAACTGAATTTACATTTTCTTTGCAATCTAATTTAAAAATTAAAAATGATATATTTTATATTTGTGGATTCGAGCACATTTCAGCAAACAATATTACCATCTTTAATATTTTTTTCAGTTTTATTTACATATAATTTAATATGATTTATGTGAATAAAATTCTCTGTTTAGCTTTTATTTCTTATATTCTACACTGTAAAAACAAAAGGTGCCAAATGGGTGCAAAAAAGCACCTAAAGGTGCCTCAAAGTGCTAGTTGGTGACAAATAGCACCTTTACAAGCAAAAAGGTGCCAAAAAGGAGCCATAAAGGTGCCTACACTTCTTTGATCTTTATGTCTTCGAGGGTGCCTTTGTTTTCAAGGATGCTATTTTTCACCCAAGGGTGATTATACCTATTGACATATTTTCGAACTATCAACTATAATCTCAAACCCATATGCATTTGTTTAAACGTAATATAAAGCAAAATACTGGTTATAATAGATTATCATTTTAATATATAAGCAATGTTTTTATGTGACAATTTTCCTTGTGCAAAGAAATTTTTATCTTATAAATCATTTACTACAAATTTAAGAATTGGACATAAAAATGGTCCAAACTTAAAAATAACTTGAGATATATACAGTAACATTTTGATTAAGATAAGGATTTACTTGAAAACATAGATGGGATTGGAATCTTGTTATATAAGCAAACAACCAATTTAATGTCAAGTTGACTTCATTGTAAATAATTGTAAATTCGATTATAGCCTAGCGGTCTAGTGGTTAGCGTGGTTGCCTCTAACCTTGAAGTATGCTGGTTTAATTCCCAGCCGAGATTGGTGGTTTTTTCTAGGTGAGGAAAAAACGAAAGTGGCAGTCCTTTGCAAGGAACTCTAAGCCATTGGTCCCATGTTTGGAAGATTTTCCTTGCATGATAAAAACCCAGAGTGAAAAAATCACCAGGTGGAGATCACATTCCCTGGTGTCAGTGTTTAGTCGCTTAGCGGAAATATGGCCGGGAAAATAGCAGGGAAAACCAACTAACTATTAAGATTCAGTGATTTACAATGTTCAATTATTTTTTTTAAATTTTTTAAGTGAATTAAAGCACCCAATAAAGATAGATGAATTAAAGCACCTAATAAAGTGGAATTTGACACCTATACAAGATGGATGCCTAATAGCACTCATTTAAAATGGATGACTACAGAGCACCCTTATAGTGATAGTGATTTGAAGCACCTCATAAACAGAGGTGTGTGAAGTCACCATTTGAGGTGCTGTATATGGGACATCCAAATTTACCCCAAAAGGTGCCAAATGCCTCTTTTTGTTTTTACAGTGTACTATGAACTCTACAAACTGTTTGATTGAGGCAACCTAAAATATAGTAAACTAAAAGACGATCAAATATTATGGCTGTAATTATTCAATTATAGTTATCTTTGAACTCATCCTTTAGTTACATTAGCTTTTGTACTTGCCAATTTTTGTTTAGAATGGTTCAGAAATATCTTTGCTCAGAAACTAGTTTTGAAATAGTTTAGAAATTCAATGACATAGAAATGGAATAGTTTAGAAATTCAATGACATAGAAATGGAATAGTTTAGAAATTCAATGACATCGAAATGGAATAGTTCAGAAAAGGAATAACGTAGAAACGTAAGTAGCTTAGATAATGAATAATGAAAAAATGGAATTTTTTGGAAAATGAATAGTTAGAAACGAAGTAGTTTGGATTTAGAATGGCTCACGGAAAAAAATATTTTAAACCGAAACAACTTTAGCTATTTATACAATAAGTATTAATGATAATTATCCTAAATTGGATCATGTTGTGTGCAATGTCCAGTTAATTGCAATGAATTCCACATAAGATTGTGATAACTAATACATTCTGTAGATTAAAGTAATCCAATAATTTTTGATGCGACTTGAAATTGAGGGCAACTTTCATTACGTTAAAAATTTTGTCAAATTTGTCGATTTTGACTAAAAATTTAATATTAAAAATATACAAATTTGCAATAAATGTAGCTTTTTTTATTTGGAAGCTATTCCACATCTAATAAGGTAAACTGAACATATCCATGTCCTATTCCACTGAATTTAAAGAAATAAATGTATTGTTGTTTACATAAATTACTCTTCCAAACTTGTGCCAATTTATTTGAAATGAATTTAATATTCTTAGCTTAAAAATAGACTTTTATGTTGGCACTTAGTGATTAGGAATGTGTTTTAGAATCTATTTCTTCGATTTTAAAACGTATTCTATTCTAAATTGATTGTAAGACACACCTTAATTTCTGTACCACCGACAAAACGAAAGCTTTGATTCTAAGAAAAAGATACACCATAGATCCTAAGATGCACTCCATTTTTAGAGACGTTTATATGGGAAAAAGATGTGTCTTAGAATCGATGAAAAACGGTATTTAAACAACAATGCATTTATTTCTTTAAATTCGTAACTAACTTTTTTTTCGAGCCTTTTCGTTTCAGAGCCATTCCATTTTTCAATTATTCCATTCTCGATCAATTTTGTTTTTACGTTATTCCATTTCTAAGTTAAGACATTTCCGAGTTGTGACATTTTTGCGCTATTCCAATTTCTGATCGATTTCTGTTGTGAACAAGGTTTTACTCAAAGCAAAATAACTTTTTTATTTGGAAATTGGTAATCACTTTACATTTGGTTGTCTTTAATTGATATATTTTGACAATTTGAAACAATAACTATTGATCAAATTGGATTGAAATTTAAGTTTTGAAATACGGTTTTTTTTTAGAAAAACTTTAACTTTAATATTGTAGGGTTTGCTTAACAATTTCAACTTAAGTAATTTTGCCACCATATTGAAATTTGACATTAAATCAAGAACAAGCGAAGTATAAAACTTACTGTATCTATATAGTTTTAAATCTAAAATATGAAACAATAAATAAAGTTGAATATTGTATATTTAAGTAATTTAATTGATAAGATTCTGTTGACAATTAAATGCAAAATTAGAGTCAAAAATTAAATTCTACAATAAAATTATACTTACGTAGAATATCTGTTACTGACTATTTCTTTTGTAAAGTTTTGTACGCAGTTTTAAAATGTAATTGTCCTTAATCTGAATTCATAATTATTCGACTCGATAATTTTAATCATTGCCAGTCTCGTTTGTAATTTTTTTTACGAAATGAATATAAGATGACAAATTGAAAAAAATGAAGGAGTCGGTAGAAATTGGATGAAAATTGAAAAGAAGAGTAAAAAGAAAAAGAAAATGTTATCTACAGTAGATACGATAGGATAAGGATAGGATAGGCTTGGTTCAATTAGTGGTAAACAATTTGCGATTGACGTCACGAGACCATAGTAGCGAGATGAATGTTGTTTGAGTTGGCTCTTTCTCTTCCCTTTCTCTTTTTAAGAGGCAAAACGATAAGAGTGTGGGCGCCTGTTTCCATGTATTAGGCCTTGGTGGTTAGAGTGGTATTTAGCCATCGGACTCGACTGATAAAAGCCTCCATTCAATTAAATAAGACCAGATCCATCCGCACCAACTGATAAATGTGGCAAATGTGGCGCAACAAATGCGCAACCAAAGATAAATGGAAGCGAGCGACTAAATAAATTACTCGCATTTGATCGTTCGTAAAAAGTATTTGAAATGACATTTTATTGGGTGAAACAAACAACCTGTTACGATTGCGGTTCCGCCCACTCGGGGCCGTCCGTCTAAGACACGGTGCGTGCGCCTTGAACTCGCAGAAATGGAATTGCACATTGGTCTCGACGAATCATTGAATTGCTCGCGCGTTTCTCGTTTTCTTATTCGCTCTTTTCTCGATCGTCTTGCCAAATGTCGATGCGACAAATTCGAATCTCGAAATACGACTCGAATTAAACCAAGAAGAAAATCATCAAATCTCGGCAATGACGCATTTAAACTCGTCGACGTATCGACAATCGCTTTCAAATTAAAGAAATTGTCTTCGCACACTTCACTTCACTTCGTGTTGTTTTAATCATTCGTTTAGTTAAAACTATTTATTAAAAGTGATTTTATTAATTATTTTCGAATTTAAAAAAATTAAATTGTAAAATATTAAAAAAAAATATTTTTAAAGTATTGATTTTATTTGGTAATAAAAAGAAAAAAAAAGAAAAACGTAATTAGTTTTTGTTAAATAAATAGTTGTTTTGTAGGACGGCAGGTGAGACGAGTCGAGATTAGAATTGGTCGGTTGTCAAAACGATGTGTACCCAAGTTGATAATGGTTTGGCGTTTATTATTGACACAGTTTGTGGGAAAAAGTCGACTCACTTTATTGCCCTCTGCTCTCGTCGTGGGCAAATTTCCAAACTCGTTTCGAAATCAACTTTAAAAAAAAAAAAAAATTTATCCTTATTTGAAATTTAAAATAACCAATGTCGAATATAAAAAGCGAATATATATCGAATCTTTATTTATTCTTGGCGAGTGTACGTCATTAAACGTTGTATTTACACGGTGTATCTAGGAGCAGATGGCAGAACATCAATAAATTAAAAATACTCGCGTCGTAAAATTGCTTAAAGCCATTGAAAATTTATTAGAAACGAAAATTTCTTTTTCTCTTCAATTATTAGGTGAAAAAACACGAAATTTAAGCATTCGCTTCCGCAATTTCTTTTCAATAGTTATCGATCGATAATTTTTCACAAACATAAAAACGCACTTTTTTTTCTCTCTTCCACATCGCACATTCAAATTTATATCGGCAATAAAAGGGACATATTGTAGAATGGTCGTGCATACGCTGTTATAAAGAGATTATTATTTTTGACAAGCCACTTTCTTTCCGGTTATCGATTCGATTTGGTGCGAAAAAGCGAGTTAGAAATTAATTTCTAATTTTTTCCTTTACTTTTTAAAAAAAAACAATTGTTTAGAAATATGAACCTTCGTATCTTTGTATCTCGATTATTAAACGATATTTTTACAAACGTCGTTTTGTGCGATGTGCGTTTTGTGCCAGAGGTGAGTCGAATCGAGATTACAATTAGTCGATTCAATTTGATAATGGCATTTGTTACGGACACCATTTCGTATATTTTTGTTTTTGGCAAAAGATGCGCGGCCGATGCAGGCCCGTGTATCGTTGTTGATCTGTTGCTATTCCCTCGACACTCGTTGCGAGCGGGGAAATGGAAAGAGCAGTAAGATACGCGTGTGCACGTTGTATATTCGCGTGGCTCACTTGTTAGATGCATTTGCTTGGTTTGCAGTAAAAAAACGAATTTTCTTTTATAGATTCAACAACGGTTAGTCGTAAATTCACTCTTTATCGTGCAATTTTCCATTTATTTCTTTCGACCAATGAGAAAAGAGCCGACTGATAATCGCGATTTATGCACGCACCCCTCGTAAAGAGCATCCACCTCTTACGTCATGCGGTCACTCGGCCACTTTTGCCGCGCGCGAAAAACACGAGCCGAGCACGCCGTCAGCGCATGCGCAACCGTGTAAAAAGATGCCTCGCGATTACAAACACTTAACCCACTGGAGCAGCGAGTGAGAATGGAAAAGGGCCCTCGGTTTACTTTACCTATTACTTTTCACGGTTAACGGATAAAGACTCGGTTTATGGCACCGATGCCAGTTAAAAAGTTTGCACTTTCCATCCTTCCTTTTCATTCGTTTATTATCGAAATTCCAAATGGAGTAGATGATTAACCGAAATTAAAAAATAATTCCAACGGCCAAATTGTGTCTCTTTCGAAGCGAATTTGCTTAAAAAAATGTTATTTTAAACGTCGACGTGACGTTGCCTTCCAACTTTTGAGTGGACATGGATTTTAAAGCGCCCTCTGTTGCCGAGATGATCCAGGGAGTAACCCTTTGCTTACACAGCGAAAATTTGTTGTCATTGAGATTTGCCTGCGAGGGTTAGAACGGAGTTTGCGATTTGTTTGCCTTTCGTGCTGTTAATTTCATTTGCAATGGAAATGCAAAAGGAAATGGGAGGCAAACGAGGGTGTTGGTAAGAATGTAATCAGGTGTGTGCGGGACGTACTCAGCTAACCCCATTTTCGCTATCGACTCTTAAACCAACAATCGGTTTGGTCAAGTAGCTTCAACAACTCGGATTCAATTTCAACCGATATTCATCGGGTTAATAAAAGAAAAATCGATGCTTTTCACTATTCGAAATTACGTAATAAAAATTAGAAATCCATCTGGGTTTTAATGATCGACAATTATTATTCCTTTTTTTCTGCTCGTGGAATTAGAGTGACTCATCGTTACTTTTCATTACTCTTTGTACACCGTCGAGTGCAATTTTTTTGTTTTTTTTTTTCTAAAAAAACAATTATAATATCGTAATTGAAAATCGGAGAATGTTTTTCGACCGAATTTTAAGAGGATTCTTCCAACTCGTTTTCTTTTGATTTTTTTTTCTTCTGATTTTAGTACGGGAAAGTTAAATGTTGGCAAATTGACGAATGTTTGATTAAAATGTGGTTGGCGTTTTCATTTAGCGATCAAATTTCCATCGCCATAAAAAAAAACAAACAACGAAGAGAGTGATTGCTTAATTCGTCGGGTGTGCACCACTCTTGATTAGAAATAAAGAATTTTTATTATATTCCTCCACCACAATCCCAGACTCGAAATGAGAATACTTAATCTATTTATGACTCGTTTGAAAAAAAAAAAAGTAGAATAAATGGAAGGTGAAAGAAAAAAAAATTGGTGGAAAAAAGAAATTGGAAATTTACACTTTACAATAAATTGCTTTTGTTAATATTGAGGATTGTCATAAAAAACCAGCCACCACATGCATCTGCTTAATTTGATATTTGATGAGAAAAAGAAGGAAAGGGGAGGGATAATTTGCCATTCACCGAGCCAACCAACTCGTTTTTTCTTCTCATAATGCAAACAATGAGATTTAAATTTTTTTTTTTATTTAATACGCCGTACGTTACGAGATGCGAATTAAAGAGGTACTACGAATTAGTTGGAGGCGGTTTTCAAATATTTATAAAATTTGCGGGCAGTCAAATTGCACAGTCCGCGTAAAAAACAAATGGTGGGATCGAATCGCCGAACTGACAATTCCTCACTGGCGAGTCTCACCGAGCTTAAATAATTAGACTAATTTCGATACGGTTAGATAATTCCTTTCCGCAACTCAGTCGGGTTACGGCACGGCAACGATCGATCCACCGAAAGATATTTTTTAAACGAAAATAAAGGATTAAAATTGCGATTTTTTCTCCCCCCCACATCGCGCGTGTAACCCGATGATAAAAACCGAAACGCGCTCCACCCGACCCACGCGAACGCAGGCGTTGCGGACCGAACGCGAGATGTCGATCGGCCGAGAAGTGGCAACTTTCTCTCGCCTTTCGACTCGCACGCGTGGCCCGCGCGCGCAAAGTTACGTGTCCGAGTTGTTTATGAAGGCTGTAATTGGTGGCGCCACTCGGTGGATACAAGTGGCAGCGGGCTCAACCTCGTTGCCCCTCCCTGCGCGAGCAATGGGAGGAGTTGAGAGTTCAATTTTTCGAGTTTGTGACATTAATTAAGAAATTGGGTGGCAAAAGTTTTGCTTCTCGTTTGACGAGCGCAACTTTTCGACCGTTTTTGCCCTTTGAACGATTTAATGTAAAATAAAGAAATAAAAAGAATTTTTGCACATTAGAAACACATCGAGATTATCATTAATTTTGATTTCTGTCATAGAACTGGCTAGGGGTCAGCACGCACGCTAGTCCCGTTACCATGGTAACGAAGCAACGCCCTCTAGGATGTTGCTCGAAAGAATTGTGCCAGTCATTCTTTAATATTTTTCGCGAGATCAAAGTAGATTTGTACCGAGGCGAAAATTGAAATTATTAAAACTCGACATTATTTTTTTTGTCTTAAAAAATTAAATGGAGCGGGAAAGATGGGAAAAAAGTGCAAAATAAATAGACGGGGCGAATTGCCCACCGCAGTGTGGATGGGGAAAAAATGAAGAGAGAATTCATTTTGTGACTCACCAACAGGATCTATTCCACTGCGACGTGGTGGGGGAGAAGTGAGCATAAAACGAAGAAAGGCGGTCGAAAATGCGTGAAAGACGCGTTAAATAAAGCAAAAGACGAAACGCCAAGTAGAAATGCGAAAAAAGTGGTTAAAAGCGAAGGAAAAGTGAACGGCATCGTCGTTGTATCGGTACGAGACCCGAGCCGGGACCCGAGCCGGGACGCTCTCTCATAGGCTGCGCGCGCACCTCCCGCCTCTTCCGGGAAGGGGCCCGCGAACCGCGCGTCAGGACCGGGAACGAGCATAATGAGAGGTTGTTTATAAGGGCGATTAGCCTGACATCGGGCACATGACAGCAAACGTGTTCTTGGTTCAACACACGTCTGAGTCGACTCATGGATCCGCGGAGTGGTGACACCCCATCCCCGCCGGTCCCCCAACAACAACAACAACAACAGCAGCAGCAACAGCCGCCGCCGCAGCCGCAACAACAGCTGCATCAGCATCAATCTCAGTCGCAGACGCCGCCGTCGGCTCATCAATCGCAATCTCACTGTCAATCGGGACCTCCGCCCTTATCCGGGCCGTGCTCGAGTCCATCGCCGATGGGACCCGTCGGCGGCTCTCCGGTGACTTCTCCCGTGTCGGTGGCCGCAGCCTCCCTGTTAGCCGCCAAACCTCCTCCCGCTCTCGTACCCATGACGGACGGACTCAACTACAGCAGCCCTCCGCCAGCCGTATCGGCCAACGATCCGATCGCTAACGAGTGCAAATTGATCGACTATCGGGGAGCCAAAGTGGCAGCGTTCGTCGTGGGAGGAGAAACGATGCTCTGTTTGCCGCAAGCGTTCGAACTGTTCCTCAAACATTTGGTCGGTGGTTTGCACACCGTCTATACCAAACTCAAACGTCTCGACATAACTCCACTCGTATGCAACGTCGAACAAGTGAGGATCCTTCGTGGACTGGGGGCCATCCAACCTGGGGTCAACCGATGCAAGTTACTCTCGTGTAAAGACTTTGACGTGCTCTACAAGGACTGCACTACGGCCAGGTAAGGTGTCCCTTGTCTCACGCACGCGTCCAATCAAATTGTTGGATCAAAGGTCGGTCGCGCACGACTGGGGGGAGGTCGCCCCAAATCCACCGGACACCGACTGACCCGTCCACCTCGCAACACCCCATTAAGCCGCCTAATATTTAGTCCGGTTCGCGACCCCTTCTCCGCCCCTCCCGTGTCACCGCACTTTCACCTTTCCTTTTTTTATCCTTTTCCTTTCAAACGCTTTTCCCAACGCAACAGGTGATGCGCCATTTTTCAGCGCCGATCGTCAAAAATCGCATTTTCGATCGTTGCGTGCGGCTGCGGTGCCGTTTATCCGCCCGTGCGTGCGCTTTTTCCCCGTTTTTAACTTTTCAAAGAAATGCTTTTAACGATTCCGTCGTGACGACGTGTTTCTCGTTTCGTCCCAACACCCGGGACAGATGGTGCTAAAGCTTTTTCCATTTCTCCTTTTCTCCGTTTTCTTTATTTCGTTTTATTTTTATTTTTTATAAACAGGTATGAGTTTGTAAATTTGCGCGTTGTTCGGTTAACCCTTTCGCTTAGAGCTGCGCGATGGTTTGCACTGTACTCGTGAGAAAATGGGCATCTGGTTTTAAACTTTTCTTTCACTCGCATATGGCAGAATGGTTCCTTTTAAGACGGTAGTCAAAGGGGTAAGCCCTAAGACAAAAGATTCCCCTTTCCTTATTCAATTCCCTTTCAACGTTGGCCACTCGCAAACGAGTTCTACTCCACAACTCCTTTACTCGACTAAAATATTTCATTAACGGCCATCGTTAATTTTAAAGACATCCACAAAAAAGTCGAATCACAAAAAAATTCGGTTCGCATTTTTCGATTTAAGAAAAAAAAATATTTTTTTTCAAATTTTTGTTTGCAATGAAAAGGGGCGAATATCGGTTGCGCACGGAGATTGCGAGTTGTTTTGTTTCAAGTAAATTTTCCCTCTTTTCCCCATCGGAAACCCTTTTCCTTTTATTCATTGTTTCGCCGTACCTTAACCCTTTCCCTTTCTGGTTTCGGAACAGGTCTCTAGATCAGGTGGCTATTACAAGGGGCCTTTAAGGTTCGCTAATAAAGAAAAGAGAAGGGAGAATAAGAGAAAAAGAAAAAAAAACAGACCGTTTTTGGCTGAAATTCCCAGTGACCTTGATGCTCGAAGACCCCCCCATCCCAAAACCAGTTTGGGCTAATGCGAAAAGTTGCGAGAAAACTATTCCAGGCCTGTGGATTACGCATTGTGATTAATAATCGATATCGATTTGTTTCGATACACCTGACAAAATAAAAGTCGTATTTATTGCGTCGTTAAATCGAGTCGTGGCAATAGATGGCGGTGCTCGATGTCGGGTTCACCTCGCTCGCGGTAAACGGAAATGTAGAGTCGGTGATGTTTTACTCGCAAAATATGTGCAACAACACGGACATTCGTGTTACGGAATCGCAGTTCGGGACTAAATTGTAGACAACATCGTGCAATCGATGAGTTGGAGAAAAATATAATAATAATAAAAAAATGGTTTATTATTCTTTTTGCTTATTTTCATCCCATTACGTTTTTCGATGATAAACCCCGCAATTAAAGGCAGTTTGGTGCGCGCCGTAATTGAACCGTTGAATTTCGCATTCACATTTTCTAGGCTCGATCCCGGAACTGTTAAATTGCGAGTGATTTTTTTTTTTTTTTATTATTTTTATCCAACGATTTTCGTTTACTCGAGCGGCCATTGTTGCGCAGATGGTCAGTGAAAATTCGCATCCATCACCAGCGAGGGACAAGATAAATGACTTTCCACTCCTTCCTATCGGGACTCGAGTAATTAAAAATAACTGCAACGCACGTTTTGCAGGGCCAACAATTTTCTAGCAGTCGAATACTTTTCGCACGTCGTTGAAAATATTTTTTTAAAAAAAATATTTTTTAAAAAATATTTTATTCGATAAATGGAAGAGACGAGAACAAAGCGACCGAGAGCGTGGATGAGCGTGTACAATTGACGCGTCGTCATCATCACCTAAGGGTTTTGAATGCGAGAGTGGAGGGGAATAGCATCCATATGGCGTCTTGCGGATTGTATCCCGAGGGGTAACGGATGAAGTAAAGGGGAGATGCTTCGTGAATGGCGTCGGCGGAAGCAACTGCACTGTTTACACGGGCAATAATCCGCGATTACGATATTACGTCACGCGCACGTGCGCTCGTGTGCATGCGCAACAACTTTGCATCGCATTGTGTCTCGGTTTGGCATTGTACTCGTAATATAAGCACCTACGGATACCCACCCACGCAACCTCCGACTGGGCTTAGGTGCGTCGGGCACACGACTCTCGTCTCCTCCTCCCCTTATGGCTTCCCAATCCCCTCTTGTGTCTGATGGATGATTTGCTCGAACGTGATGCTCTTTGCAAAGAGGCTTTTTGATGCTAGACTGACCCATATTTCGGGGTTAGTAGAGCGTATTGTAGGACCGGCAACGACAGCTGGTGGCGTCCATTGTTCAATGCTCGAACCGTAAATTGGGTTGATTGACATTTTAAAAAAAAATGTTGGTATTTTCTTTCTTTCTTTTTCGATTCACTCGATCCGCATCGAATTTTCGTCCCTTTTTTTGAAAGAAAAAGAGAAATGGGCGTCGCCGACCGGGGGATGCGCAATTGATGAAGTAAACTCGACGAAAAAGATTTACGATCGCAAATGTGGTACGTTTAGCGAGAAAAAGGGTAAGCAATTGCGGTGTCTCGGACGACACGGATAGACTGGGCGCTTATCTTTTGTGTGCGAGGGTGATAATGGCATCGTCCACACCTTGCCGTTCCCTCCATTTGCTCGTTGGTGTCTGTTCGTCGACAATTTGACAAAGATAGATGACCTGTCGACCGGTGTTGGATGCTCGAAACTGGTCGAACGTAGTAAATACCACGCGAAATCGGTTTGCCACGTCGATGGAAACCAAAAATCTTTACGATTTTTCTCAAAATTAATCAGCTCGTTGCATTTAATAAAAATAAATCACTTTTATTTTATTGCCGACAATTTAAATGACATTTACAAACGAATCTCCAATCGCAGTGCAATCTTTTAATTCGGACGCGCCTCATTAACTCTTTGTAAAGACCATCTGCAAATGCTAATTAATGTGCGCGTGCGTAGTACGATTTAAAAAATGTTTAAAAACAATAAAAATTGCGAGTGGAGTTTTTCACGGTCAAAGTCGGACAAAAGATGACCGGTTACGCCATCTGCGCAGAATCTAAAGTGCTGGGAGATTCACTTCCTTTACTTTTTAACCCCCACTCCCTCTCGATGGCGACGCATGTTAATGTAAAGTCGGGTGAAGATGCACCGTGGCATACTCACTTCGTGCTCGAGACCCCTTTCTCATGGAAATGAGACACTCGAGGGTCCCTTTTGTGTTTGACCACCCTCTTCCTAACCCGCGCTACCCTCGCCCTTTTCGCTCGCTTTACAATGCACACACACAAATATATATATATATATATATATATATGTATATATATAAGGAAAAATAAAGAGCGACGAGAGCCCACCCTGATTGCAAGATTCGATACTCGCTAACGCCAGGTGGCTACGACCGAGCCAAAATGTTGCGAACGTTTAGTTAATGGGACGATTTAGGCCGAAGAGGTTTATTTTGGTCTCGTCGGAGAATAGAAAAGCTATCGTTCTATTTGCGGATACGTTATTTCAGAAGAAAAAAAAAACCCGTGACTTTCCAATCTTAGATGCAATTCTGACGTAATTAAAAAAAAAATCAATTTAAAAATGTGCTTTTGCGTCATTCGAACACGTTTTTTGTTTATTTCGAAAGAAATTAATGGAGTGATTTTTTTTTTAAAAAATGGAAATTGATGGGCAAGTTTTGCGAGCGGAGAAAATAAAAGTTGGAAAGTGTAGATTTTTTGGCGATTGTGGAGGATTACTCGCAGCTGCGAGCTATTGATGGCTTAGGAAGAGATTGGCCTAGGAATTGTGGCGTTGCACTTAAGACGCAAACGTCTTAAAAGATCTTAACTGTGAAATGGAACAGAACAGGAAACCGGAAATAGCTGTGGATGTGCACTGACAATAGGCAAACGGAAGGGAGCAGTTTCGCGTATGATAAATAAACACGAGCGGATCGGAGCAAACACGCGAGCAAACAAGATGGAAAAATGTTTGTCAAATCGCTCTTGCGCAACTGGCAAAAGCGCATTCAAATCACTCTATCGATGATCCGCTAAGACGATGCGGCATTCGAGCAAAGTGCACGGTGCGGTCGAGGTGCGCCATTCTTTTTTTTTTTTACTCCGCTCGATATTTCCTCGGTCGTTTCGATGAACCTGTTGCAAGGACTGGGGGGTCGGGGGTCGAGAGGGTGAAGATCGAGCCCAACCAACTCGAACCTTTGAAATAAAGGTATTTGTAACGGCACGAATTGCCGCGATCGATTTGTGTAGAAAAACTTAAATACGACGTATTTGGAATCGATTAGCGAATAGGAAAAAATGTGAATCGGTCTCGCATCGTCAATTACCGACGCGGCAAAGTTGTGTACCGGGCTAGACATTTTGCGCCAAGATGGACCGTCCTCGCCAATTAGTTGGAGTTGGATTCTAATTTAATTAGGCAAATTTATCGATATTTAATAGGAACGAAAAGCTGACAAAGATTGAGCAAATAACGCGAGTGTTCCATTTCCTTTTGCGTCGTCATGACAACCCTTTATCCGACGCACCGACTGACCTAAGACCTTCGACCCCTTTCCCACCGTGAATTATTAATTAATTAGCAACATTAGTCGGTCGAGGAGACGAGTTACTATTCAATTATAGCGGCGCGCTCTCGAGTTTATCGAAACTTCGGTCCACCAAACTCGACCCCTCGTGACATTTACCTTAATCCCGAAAAGGCTGTTTAAAACCATATTTCGCGCAAACGGCGAAACACATTCCAGACGGTGTCGAATCGAGTTCCTCTCGTCCGTAGACTTACTTTTTTGTCTATTTTTTTTCTTTTTTCCCCCCTCGTAACCCAGGTAGTGACCATTGTCGGGATCACCACCAGTCAGACGGGGGGATGGAAATACGTCTGGATCGATGCCATTTAATTCCATTTTGCGCATTAATGTCCAGTCTGGCCGTCGGCTATTAAACCGTCTGGATTTTTTAAAAAAAATATTTATGCGCAAAAACGAGTAATAATTAGCCGGTTGGCAAGCGCTGTCAGTGTTTTAAAGATAAGAAGTCGATTGGATAATTGCATTCTTATTGACGAGTGTGAAATATATATTCGTTTGATGCGGAGGGAGAGTGACCATGACTCGACATCCGACTGTCATTCTGCGGTTACGAGAGTCTCGTGACACTGACAGGTGTTCGCAATTTTAATTGCATTTCATTTCATAAAGCAAAATGAGAAAGCCGGACGGCCTAATGGCGAAGGGAAGGGAAGAGAGTCCCCAAACAGAGAGAAAGAGAGACTTTTCTCTACAATGGTCTAATCCACATTGACACGCAGATGGAGGGGAGGACGAATCCCATCCTAATGATACGCAGAAGCTGATACATTGACAACAACTTTGTGCTCGCGCATGATGAATGATTTCAATATGAATTGGACGCAGATTTCTCTTACGAGGGTGGCCCACATTGTTTGCGCGTGGCGAATACCCATTTTCAATAGTCGAATGCATAATGCACGACGGGGGGATCTTATAAAATCAAATAACAATTAATAATTTTTATAAAACCGACTAAAGTTTGGTCTCGTCGTTGCGCCATATTTTAACAATTCCACATTGGACATTTCCCGTCCAGTTCTTGGCGGCTATCGATTAATTTTTATCGATCCGGTTGCGAGCGTATCTAATTATAAAATTCGACACTGTTTTTGTCGAAATTTTATTTTAATTTCTTGTTGGAAACGAGCCAAGAGGCGATTCTCGAGCTTGGTCGGTTGCAAAAGGGGTCGACGAGTAGCGGTTGTGGGGGGAGGGAACGAATTGTATTCGAGAGGGCGGAACGAGAGGTAATTGCTTCCGTTATACAATATACGGTTGCGTCAACTCATCTCGCAGCTGTTGTTTCCTTCGGGGTTAAGGAATGGGGCAAAGTGGATCTTGGAATTCGAACGGATCGACGATGCGCACCGGTCGACGGTGCCATTGTCACGCGTTGACCTTGGCTCCGAAGCGTCGGTGCTTGAACAAACGACTTTTTTTTTTTTCAAATGCATTTTTTTTCACGAGAGAAAATAAATTGAAAACGTTTTACCGGTAAATTGACTTTTCTTTTTTTCCAGTCGATGTGTCCTAAGGGATTTTGGGTAATTAGTTGTTTTGGTTGAAAAAGCAATTCATTTAAAAAAAATCATTTTTTTTTGTTCGGAATGATTTGTAGACGATTTTTATACTTGAATCGAATGTTTTTGCAGCGTAGTCGAAGAAAAATGTGGTCGTGTTGAAAATAGAATTAAGCGTCGGGGAAGAAAAAGTGGAAAATTGAGCAAAGGCAAGTTTGCCGCCGCCCCATCCCGTTTCTTTTTGTGCGTTAAATTGCATTGTGTTAATGAAAACCGAGTATGAAAACAGCAAAAAGCTTTTATTTTGTTGCTCATCGAGTGCTTGCGAGGGAGATGGAAATAATACGTGCTGGTATTTCTTTTTTTTTTATTTCAATTTTACTTTTTTTTTTCTTTTAATCGTTAAATTGAAATTAAAATTTAGACGAATGCACACACGAAATAAAAGATTTTTAATTGTAATGGTCGACTTTTTTTTACCATTCTTTATCCGTGTGGACTGCGTTTCCATAGAAATACGAGCGTTTTGCACGCTCTTGCTTCCATCTACCTGTTGCTGAAAACGCTAATGTAGAGCTGTCAGCCGTTCGCGAGCATTTTCCTCTTGGTTGCTGAGGTGGAAGCACCGCCATTTCCACCCTCATCTTTTCCCCCACTTTTTTTTGGCTTCGTCGAGGAAAACGGTTTTTAAAAAAATTGCGAGTTAAACGTTGTTTTGACGGTCGGCCATTTGCCAAGATTTTATTATAATTTTCGAGTCGAGCGTTTAATCGAAATTGTCATCGCGGCCTATTATGTCACGACTATTGATTCGCAACATTTCGTTTAAAAAAATTATTTCGTTTTGGGTTAAAATTTCCGAATTAAAAAAAATTTAAATTAAAAGCAATTAACACCCGTTCGATAAAAACAAGATGCGAATAGTTGTCGCGAAAAAGAGCGACCTCCTGAGAGAGGACTGCGAAACTGGGTCTGTCGAAGTGGGTTTGCGTGCAGCTTCTGGTTCGATTCATTTGTCATTTGGCAGCGTAAATGACACGGCACTGAATTATTCAACCGTATTTTGCGGTCGACGATTTTTTTTTTTCTTTTTCTCTATAAATGCGCATTTTCCTCGATCGTAACAATCGCTAAAATTACAATCGTCGACATTTCGGAAGAAGAAAAAGGAATATTCATCTAGATTATTTAGCCGTGTCATCTCTCCACGATGTGATGGAGCAAACTCCCCGAGGAAACGAGAGAAAACAGAAGGGAGACGACTATTAGCCACGCATGCGCGTGTCAGGTGGACAACCAACCTCAAATGTAATCAAATTGGAAAGACGCTTTGTTTCGCTCGGTGGATGCCAAACGCACCCACGTGGAAGTGAGGGAAAACGAAATGAGGGGAAGTCGAAGAGGGGAGATGGGGTCGTAAAAAGGAAGCAAAAAAAAAAAAGAAGAAAAGAAGTAAAATAGTAGAGTATTACTGTCGGGGTGGGAGCAGGAAGCATTGCGATTCATTGTAATGTAGGTTGGGCACAAAGCGATGCTGCTCCACATCTGGCTCTGACCAGTCAACCAACTAGTTTACGCATGCGTGCCGCCATTTTTGTCGCGTGACCACCTGTATTCAAATCGTCTTGTGTCTTTCGGTTGTTTTTTTTTCAAATTATTTAAACGAAATTTTTATCGTTTACGACGGCTTCGATCGGATTGTTTATTGTGCGCGCGCGCGGATTGATGAGTCATCAATCGCTTTGAAAGGGGTAAAACGTTGAAAGGGAGACCGGACAAAGATGATGGTCGTTGCGTTGTTTGCAATGTGGGATAGGGTGTCTTTGACAGCCATCATGGCGTCCGATGATTGATGATTCCACTTTTACAAACTTGCAGTCGCTCGAAAAGCCTTTCGATTCACCGTTTCGTATTCGACCGTCGCGTTTGTTTACTATTACGCAACATAACGGCGACGTTGAATTTATTCGAATGAAAATCGCTTTTATCCGGTGTCTGTTGGCTTGGATTTCCGTCTCGTTTTTTTTTTTTATCTACATTTTTTTGAGTGGTCGTTTTTTCAGGTAATACAATGAAAGAAAAGTTTAGAAGCAGTTTGAATTGTAAGGATAATATTGCACGGGGACTTTGTTAAGATTGGGAAGAGGGCGGACCTTTGGGCCGGTCGTCCCCTTTCTCTGTGAATCTGCACACGAGGCTTTGACAGCTTAATCCAGCTGCATTAAATCGAATTAGTTGAATGTGTATTAAAAATATATATTCAATAATTCCTTTGTTCATCGTTCTCCGGGCTGGTCGTGTCTCTCGGGATTTAGTCGAAGCGAGGGAAACGAGGGATTTCCTCGGTCCGAGTTGCCGCAGATTCAGACATGCCTACTGCCAAAACTCGTCTCGCAAAGAGAATATATTAAAAAATTAGTCAATCCGTAACTTTTTTTTCCCCCCAACTCTTTATTTATTTAATAAGTTGGAGGTAATTTAAATTTAATTCCATTTTTTTTTCTAATTCGGAGTGGGATAGTCGAAGAAGATAAAAATAATTTTTCGAGAATGGTACGAGTTTTGTGCCTTAATACTTGGCAACGTATTAAAACATGATCCCTTCCTGGTTTAGCTCGGAGGAGGACTTTAAACATTCATGCACTAATTATCCGTGCTGATGACAGCAGGCATTTAAAAGCCTGTTAATTTTGCAATTTGCAGCAAAGTCGGTTTAAAATATTCATCTGTAGCTGTACGACGCTTTTTCTTCGCCCCTCAGATTACGAGTGCATTGCATTGCACTACTCGCTTTGCTCCGCTTTTATTAATGAGATACGAAATTGTGTAAAGGCACTCATAAAAACGTTTTCGCTAGCAAAAGGCACCGGAATATCGCGCTCGATTCGTGTGTGGGTTTTGAGCTCGTTAATTTATTTCTACAATTTGACATTTTTACGCAAATCCTCTTTCACGTATGCAAACGACTCGATTTTCTCTTCTTTTCAACACCTGAATTTTAAATAAATCTTTTTCGACTTTTGGCTCGATATTATTATATTATTGTTATTTTATTTATTTATCGTTTTTGGTCGTGTCTTCATTTTGTTATTGCAGCTCGTTTCGAGGTCCCTTTTGGCTTCGAGAATTTGATGACGCAGCATTTCCACCAACCTTATTAAACATGATTTGCAAATGGAGCAGCAACCCACCTTTGCACGTTTGCCATTTTGTGCGAGTGCAAAATTGAAATAAACTCCAAAGGGGCATAATTAGTGGTTTCATTCATCTTGCGTCTGACATGACCGTAAAATGACCTCTTTGATCAAATTCACTTGAGCGACGACCGAATTTTAACTCAATATTTCAATGCTCGTTATTATTTAATCACCTTCCATTCTACCGTAATGACTCACGGCTGATTTTCAAGATAAATTTCTTGAAATAAATTTTTTGAGCACATCATTCACAATTTGTAAACAAAAGAAATGCAATTTTTTATTTTTTTTTAAAAAGTACAAATTGCTTCGTTAATGGAATAGGGGCGACATCGATTCCGAGTGACGACGTTCGATCTTGTTTACGTAGGTGATAGCGAGCTGAGGGAGAGAGAGTTTTCTGCAGTTTGTCTCGTCATTCGAGTTTTTAATTCGAGAATGGGAGCCAGACAGACTGGAGGCCCCTTCCTTCGTGCGCTAACGAATCGGCGATCCTCCAACACTCGGATTTTAAAAAAAAATAATTTTCAATAGAATTCGAAGAATGACGAGTCTAAATAAAAAAATAATATTTAATGATAAAATATTATCAAATCGTCAGAGACGACTGGCAATGAAACTAGGATCTAATTTCACAATTGGCTACAGTCCGAGAAAAGTGGAATCTCGGGGCATAATTAGCATCGAATGACAGACATCCGATACACTTTTGCCAAACAAGCTCATTCTAACCCCGATGTAATTTAGTCTCCAGTTTTTCTTTTTTTTTTTATTTTTATTTTTTAATAAGCGAATGAATAAAAAATGAAATAAAAATGGCGTCGACGAGATTGGTCGAGAAAGTGCTCTCGAGTCGGTTTGATGCACGTAACGATGATGCGTTAAGCTTGATAAATTGCGATTTAATATTTCCAATTAAATTAGCTCGACTCGGGTCCGTTTGCGAGTAAAGAAGGAGGGATTAGTTGAAATTTAAATAACTAACAAGGCACGTCAGAAAACGTCGTCGAGTGCCTGCGCGACAAACTTTTTCTTTTTATCAAGCGATGCGGAAATAAAAAGCGTGTTTACCACCTTCTTGCCATCTAATGCCACTGTTTATCAAACAAACGCCATCGAGTACGTTGCAAATTAACGAGGAGAAAAAAATTAAGTTTTTTGTTCGATTCGACACGTCGCATGTAAATGAAGCTTTTTCTTTTTTTTTTAATCAACAAAATTCGAGTTGTTTGTTGTCGACTTTTTCTATTTGTCGTGTAAACACGTGTCCAATTGCTTCCTTTTGATACAGTGGGCGGAGACGGTCGTAAAAAAGGGTAGAAATGCATTTCGTGCCAACATTTAGTCTTGTTTTCTCACTAGTTTTAGAAAGAAAACAGGATGCGAAACTATTTTTTTCCTCTAAATCGACTAAACACCCGACTAAACAAATACTCGACCGTCGTTTCCTTATTTCGAATATTCGTCGCACAATGGAATAATTTTACGACCTCGAGACTTAACATTATAAATACGTTAAGACGCAGTTGGAGATTGCACTTAAAAAAATAAAAGTTAAAAAAAAACGAAAATAAAAAGCCAAATGCATTTTCCTGCGCACACCAGGAATCTCATCTTTTTCCCCCCCTCGATACGATACGCGGTTCCCTCCACCTCCTCCTCGGTACCTTCAACCTTCACCGTTTTCCCTCCCCTCTCAATGTCTATGGGGCAAAGAGAATTATTGACACTTAATGGCTATGTGATCAAATCTGGTGTTTAGGCCCATGCCGCCAGAAAACTCCAATCAATTTGACCCCAACTGTGCTGGGGTGTCAGGAGAAAGGGGAACTCGGTTCTTATCTATAAGCAAGACCTCGGTGCAGTAACCACCGAATGTAATTGAAAACCATAATGTAGTTTGAGGACAAGGTTTCACTCGAAAAAACACAAGTACATTAATTTGAAAGAGAATCGAATAAATTGAATCTTTTTTTCTTTTTTTCTTTTTTTCTTTTTTTCTTTTCAGAGGGGTGTTATTGAGTTGTCAGAATGTAATTGGGGGTTTATTTTAAGCGTGGCAATGTGCGCGCTATTTTTCCTTTTTTCTTTCGAGTGCATTTTGGGGGAGAAAAACGAACTAAATATTTACAAAATGTGCCAACGTAAACAATAATAAAATAGATTGATCGGTGATAAAATCAGAGGCGATGACCGATGTTCGTTAAATCGTGTCGGTTGTGCAATTTGTGTCAATAAAATTTTATTCCGATTGATTTAAAAAAAAATCGTTTTAAAGCTTGAAACTTTAAATCTCGATCAATTAGTAAAAAGCAATTGATCGTCAGGGAGGCGAAACACGTGTTGATAATGTGCACGAAACAGCGCAATCCGAGAAAAAGACAAATTTTCTTTTTTTTGAAAAATGCAGATCGAGTCGTAGATTGTATCGTGATGAATGAAGCGAGGTTAGACTCGTGTCGTAGCCCATTAGAAAAGTGTAGGCCTCTCGCGAGGCGATAGAACGCAGGCTTCACGTCTGGAACTCAAAATATTTGAGCAGCCATCGTCGGGAACGGCGTACAAAACCCAGACACGACTGCTGTAAAAGCAGCACCGCCTCAATCCTTCCAACACCAAAGCCGACCAACCTTACTTTTAAAACGGCTGCACGCTTTTGTCCACTCGAATTGGCACAATTTCAAAACTTTATGTCGCAGCCTTAGGCCGCGCAGTCCACGCAATTGTGCGTTCAAAAGCTAATTTTAGGCTTCGGGTGAGGAGAAAAAATTGGTGTCTCCAATGCGCATTCAGTTGTAAACTATAAAAATTTTACGAGTTCGGTTTCAATAGTTTTGATTTTAAATCGAATTTTGAACCGAATGTGCCCGAGGACTCGTCCGAGTTCCCGACCTCGCCACGGATCCGCTCGATATTTTATTCGATTCGAGTCCATCTTATCGATCTTCGCACGATCGACCGGAGTGAAAAAGCGTTTAGAGAGCGCACTTTAATTTGTCGTAGACATTGATAAAGCTGGAGAGAAGCTTTAACGCGTGTTTCTCGCTTCGAGTGAGTGTAATCCACGAGAAAGACCAACCGATACATGCCGAGACTCCAGAGACCGTTACGGGACTGGAAACCGGAGAAGTGCTAAGCTTCTTTAGTGGGCTTTGGCGAAGCTTTTACACTCGAGCGACGACTGAAAAAGCGACCGTATGTAATTGAAGACTGTTTTCAAATTGAATTTATCTTTTATTAAATTGCATTTTCTCGCTGACCGACCCGAGTTGAACGTCGAGGCAAGTGTAAATTGCGAGTGTTTCGTTTCTCTTTCGGTTTCCTAAGTGGATGGCCATAAAGGCAAACCACAACCTTGTCCACAATTTGATTTTGCATGCTTCTAAAGCTTTAGTGGGATTTGTATAACTTAATGTAATCCTTGGCCAAATAAACCCGGTCTTGCAAACGCCGTTGGTAATCAATTACAGGTGTACGTTATGCGCATCGGTGTCGCGATAAAATCGTTTAGACTTTATTTTTCACCGTCTATGAAATTTTAATCCGCTCGTTGCGAGTTCCGAGAAAAATACTCGCGTAATTTACGCGCGAAATAATAATAAAAAGTGCCATTTTCAGTACGATTCGTGATGAAATTACACTTTGGATTTATGCTTCGGAGCAATCCAACGGCCCTCGGTTCGTTCGAATTTAAATATGTCCAATGGCTATCATAAATTTCGACGCGAGGAGGAGTTTCTTACCGTTTGTCGATCCTTTTTCATTTTTAGTGCCAGTTCGTTTATTAGTCTGATGGTCTTGAAAGTGACGATACGACTTTTAAAAAAATTGATAATCGTTGTTGTTGAAGCTCGGTCTCTTTGAGAAGAGAAGAGGTCAGTGGGAAAGGAAGATGAATCGGTATAAAAAAAGCGAAGGGTGGTTTGATAAGATGAGTAGTTGCTACGAATTATTGTTTCAATCACTTAAGTGTCTCGTTGAATATGACGGGTGAATCATCCCACCTTATCACGAGATGATTTCTACTTGTCGCTCGATAATAACCTCTTAGGACGATTATGTCATTCGACACACTCGTCTCTCGCCGCTCGATTATTTTTTCGCCTCACCTGAGGCTCCTTCGACTCGATCGACTCGGATTAATGAAGGGCGAATATCTCGATATTTGATTTGATTGGAGTGGAAACGAATTTATGTCTCCGCACATCCTGGTTGTGGCCGACCCCGGTTACGAGAAGCAATTAGATCGGCGCGAGCTGGAAATTACAGGTTGTCACTGTAAAGATGGGCTACAAACACATCTCCACCTCCATCTTATCCTCCGCCTCCTCTTATATCTGACATAGTTGTAGCCGAGATTTACTGCCCGTGGCCTCTTTATGGGCTTGGACTCGCACGCAAAGACATCTACGCCAGATAGAAAGATTTAAGAGGGGAAAAAGGTTAATAGACTGCGCCTCGAATCTAACTCCATTACGATACGAATGGTTCGGACGATGCCGGTAATTGCGGCTGGTAACAACTTTTTATTGCCATTAACTCGTTTACCCTTTCCATTGTTTTGCTATCGAGTTTTGTAAAAAAAAATTATTGCAAAAAAAATTCAATGATTTCGTAGAATATAAAAAGGAAAGCGATAAAAGCGAGGTTATTATTTTAGTAAGATTGGCCGGTTGTTAACGATGGATTTATCATACTACGACCTCGTCTCCCGCTGTGATAATGCAGAATGCATGCCGCCTGGTGTTGTTGAATTGAATCAGAGCACATATCAATTTCCTCAGCTGTGCCGTTGGATTGCTCCTATAAACCATTTTAGAGAGGTGCATAAAAGAGAGACTAGTGTTTTATTATCCCCACTGCAAGCCTACTTTTCAAACTTACCCTCTCGTCCTCCATATAAAAAGTGCATTGCATTCAAATGGCCTCGAGCTTTGCCCTCCACCTATTCCTTTTTCACAATAAACCTCTCGTATTTTTTTTGCTTTTTAAAAAATATCGTTATACTTACTAAAACCGTGCTGCGGGCATTTCGTTTCTATTCAACCAACACGACCACCGTTCTCGATTACCATCTTTTGGTCCACTCTGGATTCGAGCGAATATCTCTCCTTTTCCATCTCGAATCTTACTTTTATTTTTTTATACTTTTTTACTTTACACAAAAATAGAACCGACAAATGTGTCTTCTTTCGCTTAAAGATGACAGTTACGATTATCATTCCACTCGATCTCGGTTTATATGTGGGTGGGGTGTACATTCAATTTGATTGTGGTGATGCACTCGGTGCGAGAAGTAAAATTAAAAAAGAAAAAGATTGTTCAAAACGAGTGTGCAAACCAAAGATTTTTCTGTCCTAATTGAACATTAAGGATTTTAATTGATATTAGGAGCAATTTTGTAAATGGAAAAATTCTGTTTTCACACTAAAGTCGATGACTTTTACTTCTTCTCTTCCTACGACGGTTGGGAAACGAGGGGAGCGTTGAATATTAATAATGATAATATTGCTTTTAAAAAAAAATCAAATCAAATAAAACATTAAATTAATAATAAAAAAAGAAAAAAGAAAAGTGCGACATTTATATTATCGTTTTATAAAATGTCGGTATTTTTTTTTTTTTAAATAAAAATTGTGGGTACAATCCCCGCCGATGGGGTAACCCCAATGACGATTCCCGTTTAAAATGACTTTGTTTGGACGTTTAGTTCCAGGCCCGGTCGGCCGCCAAAGCGAGCGTCCTTACTTGGAATGAGCCCGAGCCAAGAAACCCTTCTGAAACTTAAGAAGGCAAGACTCGAAAACGGAGACTACTCCTCCTACGAGAATGGGCATATCGCTGGTAAGTTTTATCTTTCTTTATTTTCCTATTTAACACCAATGTGTACGTGTAAATTAGATTTTTTAAAAAATTATTTTATTTATTCGTTTATTTGTTGTTTTTATTTGTTAAAATGCAATCGAGTTTAATGAGTTGCAGTCATTAGGATTTACGTCGTGTCTAAATGGTAAAAATTCGCTTCTCATTAATAGCAAAATGGTTGCAATTAGGATCCACAACCTCAACCAATGTTCATTTGGTCGAGGAGGCGTTTATTGCAATTAAGAAATTCTCTTCATCAGTTGATGATAATTACGTTTTGTTAATTAATTTGCTTCTTATATAATTTTAATGCATTTTTGCAAATTGCTGTCGGTTGCAACTCTTCGTCCAAATTCCGTCACACGTCCGATTTGGTCGATATGGAATTTATCGTTTTGTGGGAATTTTTCCAACGACCTTGGTAACGAGTAAAAGTTAGTTGTTGCGGGGGTCGGCTGCTTAATTTATAGAGGCTCCTTTCCCCCTATGATTAAGTCGTGATCCGAAACGGACGACTCGTAGCCACCACAACCAATAAATCTAATTTCTCTGCCGTCAGCAGTATAAGACCGCAATGGCCACGATAAGAGTTCCTTCACAAATTACGTGCGCCTCGCCTCTCGATAGAATGACGCTTTTCTCGGCCTTGTTGACCGCCAAAGAAACGAAAAACCAAACGGTCAATACGTTTTTCGAGCATTCTTTTAATGTTTTTACTTTAATTATTATCAAACGCTAATTACGCCACCTCTTCGAATTGGCTTGGAGGCCGAATATTTTCACGACTACGCCTATAAATCATCGCATTCCCTTTAATAAAAGGCCGAAGAGAAAAAAAATATCAAATAAATTTGTCTTAAATTATTTTGGGTAAAAACGGAAAATTTGGAACGAACGATTCGCACTTGACGTTAAGAGAATGTGATTGTTGAAAAGGAAGACGGGTCTTTTGTACGCATTCGGGGTCCTCGAGAGAATGCGGGGGTTACGAAGGGAGAAAATTAGAGCGGCTATTAGAGGGGCGAGAAGGGGGAGCTTGTTCTATCACGAGCAAAGTCGTTGACCACCAGGTGGACATTGGGGGCCGTAAAACAGGTATCGATGACCTCGTAAAGAGCGCTCATTCTCGGGACGAATAGGTGCAAATAGCGCCCTCCACAAATTTTGCGTCTCTTGCTCTTTTGTTGTTTGCCGAGGTTTATTGCGCACCAAAAACACACAATTTTTTTCAAGGTTAATAAAACATTAATTAGAAAAATCGATATTTTCTCACGTGTGTTTAAACCACTTTTTACGTATAATTTTTATTTTTATTTATTTAAAAATTAAACGGAATGAAATTGGACAAAAAACGAACGTTTCCAGCAATCGTAATCTGCCCGCAGCAATTGCTCTCCATTTGTCATCCGTTGTTAAACGACGTAAAGCGACGACAGTGCGCGATGTGTCGTGTCTGAACCGGGGGAGGGGAAAAAAAACGAGGAAGTCACAGAGCACTTCTTACTTCGCTCAATAGATTGCAATGAAATCTCGAAATCCCCTCGCCACATCTCTACGGGGAAAAGGAAAAAAAAACCAACAAATCAGATAAAGAAGAAAAAAAATAGTGGAAAAAAAAAGACATTTGAGAAACAATAAAAAGCAATGGCCGCACCGTCATTCAATTTGTCTCGATTGATTCGTACAATCTCGGCCTTTTTTTTATAATAAATCCAATTACCGTCAAATTTTTTACTTAATTTTATTTCGTTTTTACGGGTTTTAAAATATTTATTAATTTTTTTTTAAAAAAAAAAACTTAAATTTTATTTTATAGTTTTTCTTTTCGTAATTTATCGTTTCGGTTTGTGATTAGGTTTTTAATTTATTGGATTTTTTTTCCCACACATTTTTATGTGTGAGGCAGCATTGACACTTAAAAAAAGATAAATAAATAAATGAAGGAGAAATGGAATTTAATATTTATACACTTTCTTTGTATAATTTTTGAAATAAAAAAAATTGACATAATTTTTGATCCAGTAAAGAATTCAACGCGTGAATAACTCGTTTATTTATGTAAGGTCAGACTTCTCAGTTAACCGTACGTTTTATGTAAATTTAAAAAAAAAGTTTTTTTTTTAAATACTTAAAATAATAAAATAACAAAAGCTAAGACAGTTTTTTAAATCTTTGCAAATTGCTAGAAAATTGTAAAAAATGTAATTTAAATTTTTTGTCATCGAAAATGAGAAAAGTTTTTTTTTTTAAAAAAAAAAAGATGGATAGTTAAAAAAAGAAGAGGAAGAGTATGATGTTAATGTGGATTGCGTGTGAACACGTCAAAAGTGTCTAAGGCGCGCATCTTATCAGTAAGCGCGCATTCCTCACGTGTGGGGGCTGCAATATTTTTTTAAGGATTACTTCCAGTTGAGATGTGCCAACCAACCTTATTGCCCTTGCTTAATAATGTTGATCAGCTTTCATTAAGTATTAATTGGCAGCATTAATGAGTAAGGCTAATTAGAAAAAGGCAAGATAGGGTGTGTGTTTTGCTACTGATGCCATCCTACATTGCTTTTTCCTTCGACATTCCTTTTAAAAAAAATGCTAAAAAAGAGAATGGCAAAAAGTGTTAAGAGATTAAACATCGACGGTTTCCTGTCATTTCTGACAATTAATTGGCTTAAAAGTTTGCAAACTACAACTTTCAACGGTTGGTCGTTTCTTTTTTTTTTTAAGGCACAGTGTGGATGGTAACGAATGCACGTTGAAGATATTACGGATCGTGCGATCGAAAGACGAGGCTATAATTCTACGGTTTACATTTTGTCTTTTTCATTTATTTTTTTTGTTTTTTTTTTTAATGAAATAATGCGAAAACTCATATCCGGTTGGCCATGTTTTGTTTGTTTAATGTCCTGCGAACGAAATTTGCTCGTTCGAGTGGATGTGGAAAATGCAAATTAGATGCCTGCCCAGTGTCTTGTAAGTTGTCAAGACCGAAAGGATTCACCTCTTGGCGACCTCTCGATCGGCAAGCAAAGTCGATTTGTAGCGTCGAGTCTGTAAGATCCGCTGCCGAGAAGGCAAAGGTTAGTTACGTAGCGAGTAGGAGAATTTAGGAAGAAAAGTAAAGGAAGCTAAATTAATTAACCATCCGAGTGCTCGATATATTAAAGTTTGCATATTATTATTTTTTCGAGCAAAATGTTCAATTTGGTTAAAATACTTTTGATGAGGATTTATAGAGCGAGGGTAAATTTGGTAGTGTTTAATTAACAGGTGTTTGTGTCGTTGCGTTAGAAGGTAGGTTTTTGATGAGTGGCTTTCCTCGCACGATAATAGAATGAGGGCTTAATACTGGTTGCGAGAGACGGCAATAAAATGCACGGTGATGATGAGTTCATAAATGTAAAAGCCTCAAAACATCGAAATGCTCGTTTATTGGATTTTCTTTTGCCTGCCTTTTCGCATTTCTAAAACGGCCAACTTTTATTAGATTGGACTTTTCCATAAATTCCTATTCCATTAGCCTAGTTTATATCTCCTTTTATTGGATTTCTCCATTTCTCTCTCTTCTCACTCTTTCATTTTACCCCTTTATGACAGTGCCATCGTGCGCATTACTCGCCACTTAGACTCGCGAGTTGTAGCCGGGCACTTCATTAATTCCATCTCCAGATTAACGACAATTTTTTTTTTAAATTTCTTTTTTTATTTGTTTCGGAATATAAAATTACGACATTTTTTTTACGTTATTGCGGCACGAGTTTTTTGTTTTCTATCCGCCGTTATTTATCCTCGTACCGCAACGGTTTAGGTAGGATTTAAAAAAACAAATTCGCACTTTCATTCATTATTAATTTGCGCTTGTGCGAGAAGCTGATGGTTGGCATTTAAGTCGGCACTTTGTAAAAGTTAGTTCCATTTTCTCTCCCCTTTTAGTTGATGAGCCGAGAAAGTGTTGTTTAACGTGGCTGCTTCAAATTTGTCCCCATTTATACCGTCCAAATGTCCCTCTTTTCTTCTCTCGTGAGACTACATCGTTTAGGTTAATACAATTTTGCCGCAAACTCGCGTTGACACTCACTCTGGAGTAGAATCTAGAGACGAATGGTGGGACGTTAATATTTTCACTTTGATAATTATAAAAAGAGTTGAAAAGTCTGCTCGAAAACGATAGGCGTAATGGAATATTGACATTGCAAAATAATAATAATAAAAATACAAATTTGCACAAATTTGCACACTTTTTGGAAAACAAAGTTGGATGCAGTTTTATTTTTCAGATCTCGAAATACATTTTCTATCGCGAGAATTATTCCAAAGGAGCCAAAACGTGCGAAATTTGTCAAACCGAGCGAAAGTACAATTTGAACAAAAACGCACTCCGAGTCCCATTCTTTGCGGCGAACGAGTCAAAATTAGATTTTATTATTCTTTATATTTTTTTTATTTTTTTTATGTGTAAAGAGAGTTTTTGCTTAAGAGCGATATCGATTTTAGTTTTAATCGCAGGAATGTTAGTGTTATAGAATTAATGAAAAGTCGGCTCGCAGTGATAATTCAAGGGTGGTGAAAGGCGTTGGCTTCAGTGGAAAACAGTTTGGCAGTGGGGGAGGAAGCGAGTTAAACGTTTCCTTTTGCCTCGCAAACGTTCTAATTAAGCCTAATTTACGATGAATTCCAGCGCAATTAAAGACGCAACCGGCGCGTGTTGGGGGAAGAGAGAGAAAAGAGCTGGCAGCGAAAATTGGTAGAGTCGAAGCCCTTCTCTTTTCTCGAGCAATGAAAATCTTTTGTGTGTAATTTTCTTTTAATGTTGAAATTGGCGCGTGCCTGAGATTACGCGTTAAAAACGCAATTATTAAAACTTATCGAGAAAGAAAATTTTTAATTCTTTTACGCCTCGTTTTAGTAATGACTGCGTACGAATAAAAGCCAAAAACGACGAGAGAAAAAAATGAAAAATGAATAATTCGATTATAAAAATAGAAATTAGTAAGAAATCAAAAGTGCATCTAACATTACGTGACGTTTTAGCTAGAGAAGAAATTTTTCTTTCGCATTTTCTTTTCTCTTTTATTATTCTTTTAAGTAGAGGCTTATGTTGTACGGGTTTGAATTAGGGCGGCATCTTTTATAACTTTTTTCAACATTTTTTTCTCGTTAAAAACCTTCGACGTCCCAAAGTAGCTCGGAATAAGAGCAACTCCATATGAAATTCAATCTGCGTGAAATTATTGCCGGCCATGATGGAATTTCCACACAAAATGAGTGGCAACATCAAAAGCAAAGAGCGGGATAAATCATTTACGAGATGAAGCGAATTGTAAAATTCATATTTATTTACATTAAAAAAAAATAGCCAAAATTTATAACGTTGCTCCGTCAGATTTTAAAAGTTTCTATAAAAAAATTAAAATAAAATTTTTTTTTTTTTTTTTTTTAAACGAATAGAAATGCAAAGGGTTAAGACGAGATACGGGTTAAAGAGGCGTTAAAAGTGAACTCGGCAACAGTTCGTCCAGTGCTAATAATGTCGTCAAATGGGTTTGACCTGTGACCGACGTTGTCTGGCCGAGTCGAATGTCACGTGATGCGCAGTGATGGACGAGTGCAGTCGTGGACGGAGGGCCGAGTTGGCGGTCAGCACCTCGCCCCGGGCACTAATCGGGTGCAACCCTCGTCGGGCGAAACCTTAATCGCTTCTGTTTGACATTTAATTCCTTCGTTTGCGAGAAGTGCACTTAATTACGGCATTCGACCGACCTCGTTCGCATTCAAACGGTTGGAAAATTTCAATTAATTACGACTTTTCGTCAATTATTTTCGATTAATAAATTTTTTTAAAATTTCTTCAATTTAACTATTGTTAAATATAGGAAAAGCGTTCGGAGTAATTATAAAGTAATTTGTAAATGAGAATTGCATCGATTCGTTCGGTCGTTTGATGCGATTAAGATTGAGCTTTGAAATTATCTTAATTGGAATACAATACAATTTGGGAAAACCGACAACTGTTTCGTGTTAGAGTGTGACTGGATCATTACATTCTGTTTATTCTCAATACCGACTAATTACGTTAGGTATCAGCGAGTTGCTAAGCTAATTTCAATGGTTTCTGACTAATTAAACTCAACCTCGTTCGATAAACAAATAACGCCATTTCAACTCTTTCTTAGCCATTGCAATTCTCAAGTGCAGGAACAGTGAGCAAAAATAATCAAACACGAATCGAGCTCCTCGTTCTTATTATTCTTTTTTATAATCCTTTTATGTGTGATATGTTTCAAGTTGCATCAGTTTTGTGTTTTTCCTTTTTCCCAGCCCGGCTCAGCCTCAACGGCCTCAACTCCTTGACCGATTACCTGACGCTGCTCTCTGTTCCTGCAGGTGAGATAAAAACACATTTTTGTTTTACACTTTTTGTTTTAAATACGAAATTTTATATTTACGACCGTACGTCGATACGTCGTACATCGATTTTGAATGAAATTAAAATCAAATTTATCTTTGCGTCGAACGCGTGATTCGAACCGTGGAAACTCATCATCGCGACTAAATAATTGTGGCGGCAGTCACCGCGGTGACTAACAATTGTTTATTTTGGCCAATGGAATTCGCTCACGTAAATTGCGCGCTGAATCATCGAATGCGAGTTGTAAAACAACAAAAAAAAATAAAAATATAATAAAAATGCGCGAGAGATTATAAAAGGGGACAATATTGTCAATTATTTTTGTTTACTCGCCTTTAATTTTGTAACCATTGAAAAGCAACGAAGCGGCGAATGCGGTCCGAAGGCGGTAACGGTTTGTTTTACGCGCAAAACACAAAAGGCGCATTTTTGCACGTCTCGCGTGTTTCGCGCTGCGACATGTAATGGCGCTGCAATTCAACTGTCGAGCTTCGGGCATTAGATTGCGCCCGATTTTTTTTTTACCTCAATTTTTTTTCTAATTTTAATTTGATGCAAGCACGAGTGGACGGTAGGCATTCCGAGCAAATTAAAATTGCCGACACAAACCAGCGTTTTATAGCCTTTGCTGTAATGCGGCACGAAGCGAAAAGCTTTTGTTCGTCTCGGTAAGACTATTAAACATTTTGCCGCGTGTCTTTTCGATCGGGACGAAGGTTCGGAGGCGGCGCGTTTATGCGAATCGAATTAAAATAAAAAGAATTCGAGAAGCGCGCCGTTTTCGAATGTGGTTTGACAGTCCGTTTTCGATTATTTCAGGCGAAACTCGTTTGGAAAAGAGTCCATTGTTGGCTAATGGCTACAATCATCCTCCCACACATATCAATCCGATGCCGTTCATGGCTCTCAATCATCCGGCGCACGCTGCAACGGCCATTCTGTCACCCAGCAGCGGCATCCCATTGACGAGCGCGCATGCCGTTCAAAGAAGCGAAGGTTCCATCATCAAAGAACGAGCTTATTCGGCCGAAGTATTAGCGAGGTAAGATTTATTTTTCTTTTCCTTCCATCTTTTTATATTTTCAAAACGTAGGTGAGTAATCAATTTTGGTGGATGAGTTGTAAAGAAAACGTTAAAACTAATTTATGCACTGCGAGATTACGGGTCGTAAACCATAGACGTCTTCTTAATTACTTCCTTAAACTTGGCGCATTTTTTTATTTTTTTTATTTTTTTTATTTTTTAAATATTTGTTTTTATCGAACCGGAGTTAAAATAAAGCGAAATTATAATTAGCGGGGAAAACAGTCGAAAACAATTCAGACGATTCAGACATTCAGACAGGTGTCAGAACATTTTACTCGTACCGAGAGGTAGGTTGGTAATTACAGTACGAAAATCTGATACGACTATTCACTCGTGGGAATCTTTTTTTTTCTTTTTTTCAGATTTTAATAAAGGTTATGCCTCGATTAAAAGAATCAAATCTTTGATTCTTTGATCCTTGACGTTCGTGGCTGATTTTTGACAATCGCGGATTATTGACTTTATATTTTTAATTTTTTTATTTTTCTATTTTATTTTTATCTTTTTTTTTGTTGCAAAATGGAGTGTTGGAAGAAGAAAGAAAGTTAATAGTTGGTCGTAAATCAAAGAGAGGGTGTTGCGAGTTGATTTAAAGGCGCGTTGATGTGTAGATTTGTGGCAGATGTCGTCGAGTAGTCGAAATGGATTGTTGGATTTTTTAATTTTTGGACATTGGAATTGGTCCAACGATCCATTTTTAGATGTTTGTAAATAAATCTCGGCTAATAGCTGCGAGTCGCGTTATTTGCACTGGGTGTTTTGTTTGAGCAATTTGCTGCCAACTCTTCCTAAAGCTTCCTAAAGGATAATTCGCACCGTTTTATGGACGATCTGACATTTTAGTCTGGAATTTTGCTCGCAATTTAACCAATATAAATAAATAGTCGTCAAGTCGTGATTCATACGCGCTAACCGGTAATGGTACCGTAAAACTCGACTTTGGCAAGAATTGACCAATCGCATGCACTTTATATTAATAAATAAAGCGATTAAAATAGAAAAGGAATGAAAAATGGGGAAAAAAAGGAACAAATTGGAAACAATTCACGTTTCTCTAACCTAATCGAGCGTACGAGGAGCATCGGGAAATGCAACTCCATTAACGGAAAATGATATCGTAACGACGGGAAAAAGCCGATAAAACGTTGAGCCGCCGCGTGTAAAATAGTAAGCTAAAATAGATTTTACGAATCGGTTGGACGAGTTGGGCTCTTGTAAGTTTGTAAGGCTAGCCGAGCTATTAGTGGCGCGTTGACACGTTAACGTTGGAAATGATATTGGGAATAGGTCGGTGAGACATTTTGTGCCGAGGATGTTAAACCACTTTGGAGTCGAGTGGATATGGAAGTTGTAAGTTAAGATCGGTTCCGCCTAGGTTACTCTGCTCCCTCAGCGAAACGAATGTGGTGGAGGCTGCATCCATTATCATAAACCTGATTCGCTTTAATCACAAAATGCGGCGGGAGATGGGTGGCTCGCTAAAGCGTTTCCCAACTCGCTCTGCTCTGCACTCGCCGTGATAACGTGCGCGTGACAATGCTCCGTCAAAACAAAAGTTTACAACAAGAAATTGCGCCCAAATGCCAACTCCCAACTCGTGTTCTCTACGTCGAATTGCTATAAAATGCTATAAAATGCTATAAAATGCTATAAAATGCTATAAAATCATTGTTTAAAAATTATAAAATAAATAAAATTTTCAAAAAATAATGTCGGATCGATTATATTTTAGTCGATCGTAATTGTCGTAAATTGTAAATTCGTGGTCGATCGATTGATATTAAATGTTTGGTATCTCGAACGGTGCGTGTCATCACCGCTGCTTACCGATACGGCTACTTAAGAAACGAGTGGGATTTAATACTTTTTCTTTCTATCGTGGCTAACCCGAAAACTATACAATTTATCCAACGAGCAGTGTTTAGTCACTGCCACTCAGTCATGGTCTGCCACCTTTGCAGATTGTATGTCATTACTGATGAAGAGATTAAGGCAACCCTAATTACTCTTTCACTCTCGTACCTTGCACGAGAGTAAGTCGACTTCATTTTTTCATTTCATGCAAGCGTGGCGAACGAGGGACAAACTTTTAATTTCACTCCAGCGTCGAGAACGAACAACTTTTTATTTCCTCGAGATTATTAAAGTGAAACGACTTAACTCGCCATCGATTGTAGCGAATTAAAGTGTCAGAAACGTAAAACTTGCACCGACCGAAATTAAATTCGTGACTGATTTTAATACAACATCCGAATCGAGTGATTCGACTGGTCACGACCGTTAAGTAGATAATTAATTTTTCGACGTACAAAAATGACAAGACCGAAATTGATGTTTGAAATAAAAATCTATAAGATAATGTCGTAACCAAGTTTTTACTAAAGTCCTTTTATAATTGACACAAGCTATTTGTTGGCATTTTCGATTGTCGTAAACGATATTTATTCGAATGTTAATCGAAGCGGAAATGCAATTTTTTAAACGTCGGGCAAATTAGAGTCGGTGGAAAAGCCATACACTTAATATTTCGTTTAAACGGAGCAGTCGCGCAATTTGTATAAACTTGTCACGACGCGAGTGGTCCTTAAAAATAAAATTTAAAAAAAAAAGAAATAAAGACAAGTCGACTCTTATTAAATATTTTTTTTGCCGATCATTTATACTTAACTGGATGTGGGACGCGCTTTGTCAGTTCATAAACATTGCATTTGTTTATTTTTGCCAATTCTTGGCCTCTACTTACATTTCCGAGATAAGAAATAAAAAAGACAAATAGAATGTCTGTGCTTTGCTTTTTACGCGTATGTCACTGAGACAGCAATTTCTTATGACTCAACTATGTATTGAATAGCGTCGAAAAAGTAGAGGAAACCGAATCATCGCAATTAAAACAATTAAACTAGTATTTAAATAACTTTTTTTCAAATATTTGGTCGAGTGTGCAATTAATCTGCTTAGAGTATACGACCTTTGATCGTTTTCTCATGCGTGCGTAGAGAATGCAGCCACTTGTACCGCTCTACTAATGAATTCCGCTATTTATACATGTGCAAATTGTATATAAACAACTATAAATTTAGATGCAAATAATTTTAAAGAGGTGCAAATTCAAGTCGTTTTTTCTTTGCACGTTGAAAATAGAAAATTTTCCAAAATTTAAAATCGATTCGCGATCGGCAGCACGGTAACTCGTTTTTATTTCTTTTTTATTATTATTATTATTCTCTAAGTACCTTTTGGTGGAGACCTTTGCCAAATGTCTTAATGCAAATTGAAATGGAAGGGAGAAGCAAAGTCCCTTTGCGAACCCATTAAGAGAGTTGTCTGCCATCGCATCAGCAAGTCAAATGGCGAAACCCCTTTTTCCTCTTTTATATTGAAAAAATAAGCTAATGCTTTTCAGACCAAAAAAAAAAGAAAAAAAACAAGACAGAAGAAGCACGCACTTTTTTCAACAATTAAGCCCAATTAAGACATTTTTTTAAAAATGTCTTTTACTCGACTAATATCGAAATCGATTTTCGATATCGGTATTTTTCTATTAATTTCTATTGAAATTGTTATTTACGACAAACGACAAAGGGGTTGGAGGGAAGAAAATGGAAAAATGAGACGAGTAGATATGAAAGAGTAGTGTGTAATGCAGTAAAATGGGGTTGCATTTATAGCTCGCCACTTGATGTCGGCGCCCCAATTCGAATAAATCTCTTTCTTTAGCTCGGTTTTGCTTCTTTCTCGTCTTTTCACGGGCTGTTTGAGATCGGTGTACGAGCTTCATTCATCACACCCATCTTCTTCTGTCACGAGAGGATTGCGAGAAATCCTCGGGGTTTGGCCAAATCATTTTCTCCAGTTCCTTCTCGGTTTTCTCGTCTCAGATTTAACCCTCTTTATTTGGTGCGAAAATGGATTTATTTCCAATTACCTAATGCGTAATTTAAAGAGCCGTTAAACTAAGTTTAACATACCTCGAGCCGTAACCTAATCTGCTCGTTCTAATTTTCAATTTGTTTCACCTTTTTACGCAAACATTAAAGGTACTTGTAAGTCGTTGCCCGAAGCGCGTTTTTGATTTATTTTTATAATTCGTCAGCATCAGTATATTTGGGTGTAAAAAGAAAAAAATTTATTGAAGAGAGAGAAAGAAAGAAAAAAAAATGGCTTGTTCTGCATGGTGTGATTGAGGCAAAGTGTGGAATAAAAACCTCAGGGTTAGATGGGAATATATATTTGAAAGTTGTGTCATTTGCAAGCAGAAATCCTATAAATCCTATAAATTTTGCCACCATATTTCGGATACAGACTTTTTTCCATATAGAACGGGTCGTTTGTGTTTTATGGCGGACAAAGTGTGATGGAAAATCATAATTTCTTTTCTTTTAACGTCGTCTCGTCCGCAATGCAACGATGCAATGCATGGAAGATTGTTAACTTTTATTTTTTAACGATGGGTATTGAAGTTTTGAAAAGAGGTAAGTGAATTTCATAAATTAAGCCAAGTGTAACTTCAGCCATGCGCAAACGAATTTGAAATTTTCTACACTTGAGGTGTAATTAAAGGATGGCTTATTGGATTGAGATTACTTACGCCTTCATTCCGCTCTCCTTTCGCATGGTCTGACTTGTACGTGGACTCGGGGCATAAAGAGGTAAAACTTTACATTTTCTCATTTTCTCATTTTTCTTTTTTTCCTATTAATTATAATAACATTTTTTAAATAATAATTATTATTATTATTATTATTATTAAACGAATGGAACATTAAGAGTCGAGACTCGCTCCTTTTTTTCTCTTTTTATTACAAATTAAAAATATTTGAGTTTGTGCCGTCGAAAACTAATTGTACCTTAAATTTAATAAGGGAGACCTTAGGAATTAGCAAGCCCCGAGATATTAAATCATTTTTAAGTATAATGGAGTCATTTTCATAAATTTGAGACAATTTTTCCTTAGTGTTTTTTCTCCCAAGGGGGCCCTGTGGGGCTTGACATTATTGCTGTCAATTGCAGTATTATGATTGAAATTTACTCGTGTCTCAAAAATACCTGAAAACTTTAACTCCCCTCTCGCTCCGACATTGTAATGGCACCCATTACAATGATAATAGATGCAGATTTTAATTAAGACTTTTACTATAAGATCGAGCATCTTTTTCCACTGCAGGCAAGGAAACATTGCACTAATTAAGGAAGCAAACATTTTCCTTCAGGAATTTTAAATAAAAAAAAAATAAAATTTCAATTGGATAATAAATTATAGAGAAAAAAAATATGGAGATTTGGATTTAAAATTACGAGTCGATTGTAGGAGAATTAATTTATTTCTTCTTTTATAAAGCATCGATGTTTGCATTCGTGGTCGATTATCGGGTTGAATCGAAATAAAAAAGGTATTTAATTGGGAAACTTAAGTCCGTGATTGATGATGTAGTGAAACAAAGACGAGTGTGGGTGCCATTTTTGTGCAAATTATACTTAATTATTTTGTGGTGCGATAAGGAATTTCATTTTTTTTTTTAAATAAAAATTTAAAAAATATGTAAATTAAAACCGTAGGAACGAGAATTAAATTTCCAGCACGTAAATTGTTTGATTAAAAATATTTAAAAAAAATGCAAAATAAAAAATGATGGGGAGAAGTAGTTGAAGAAGAGCGATATGTACGTGCAATGCCATCCATCATTATGTAGTGGATCTGTTTGGATGTGGCTCCTGAAATATGTTCCCGTCAAACCGAGGGGTGGAGACCCTTCATTAATTAATGCCGAATCTTAGTTTTCCATTAAAACGCGAAAATGGCTGGAAATTTTTTTTGAAAATTTTTTTTGAAAATTTTCTAAAAGCGAGAAAAGAGTTAAAAAAGGATTGGAAAGCGATAGCGATAGCGAGTTTTTGAAAAGTTGGTCGTTTATCTCGTTTGTCAGATGTGTTGTCTTAAAATGGGACCCCAGTCGATAGGATGCCGAGTAACTCACTTTATAATCTCACCCCATCGAGAGATCTCGGAGCTCATCAAGCAGGTGATAATTGTTTTCTTGTTTTCCTGAATATCATTAACAAAAGGGTAATTACCCAGTGAGGCAAGTGCACCTCGTCTCGAAAATGAATGTTTTTCGCTTCTCTCACGTCCCCTGATAAGCCATCGAGTGAGTCTCTTCTGTTGGTGGAGCGCAGATAGTTTCTAATCATGCTTTTTAATTTCCCTCCTCACCTTAATTAATGAGCAATAGCTCCTTCGTCTAACATCGCTACTCTATCGATTCGATCGGGTCTTTTCCACTTTTATTCTTTTTGAAATTTCCACTTTTTGGAAATGGAGTCGTAGCAAAAAAAAGTTGTTTAAAACTCGACGAGAATTTTCCTTTTCGACCTGTTTATTACCCATCTTAAGTAGGATGAAGGTGTCGCTTAGGAATTAATTAAACTCATTTGATACCGCAGAGTGTGGTGGTGGTGGTAATATTATTAAAACTTCAGATGCCACGTTAAGAGAGAAAGGAACGTAGATTATACGAGGGCGACACTCCCCCAGACCTGTACCTTCGAGAATTAGTGATTTGACGTTTGATATATGGTTAAATTTGCTTAAATTACTACCACCCGCCTCTCGTATGGCAACAACTTTGAACGCACGTCACTCGCTAATAATTAACTTAAACATTTCGACTGGCAAATATTTCGACTTGTTATTTTTATCAAATCGCTCGTTCGGGACGGGATGGTTGGTAGTTAGCGGGCTAAGCGTATTCGCATTCCTCGCGTAATTAGTCTGATGGAGTTGAGATGTTGTATGTGTGGGTGCGTTTGATAGCTTCAAGATTGATGAGAGAAAAACCTGAGGTATTTTTATAATGATCACGCGCACATTCTTTCTGCTTATGTAAAAGGATGAAGGGGGGAAAAAAAGAAAATATTGCAAAGAGTGAAGAAGGGAGGAACGTAATGATACCGTGGCAGCACTTAAAACCTAATCTCAAAGATGTATAGGATTAATCATTTTAATGTAGTGTGTATACTATTTTTCTCGGAAGAAGAAAGCCTCTGTTTTGCATTCGTTTATAAGAAAAGAATGGATGGCAGATTAAAAAGAAATTAAGATATTTTTTTCTTTCACGTAGGCATGAAATTGAAAAAAAAAAAAAATTTTTTTACGCACGTAATTTTATTTTTTTGAAAAGAAAAATTAGAGATTGGATGGCTTACGGAGTTACCATAGGAACGCATAGTTTGAAATGATTTTTGGGGTCTCTCTCCGATGAACGTGGAATCAATAACCGGGTGCTGATAGCGAATGATTTATGTTCACTGCCAATGATTCCATCAGCCAGAAATGTATTTGTGCTAATGTTTGGCGTGACTTGCAAGATTTTACTCTTTTCTTTTCTTTTTGCTTTTCTCGCTTCGGTTTGCTATTCATTGACTGTCAAAAGACATGAATTTTTCTATCGAAGGGAAATGCTGTTATTGCTTTGCTCATCTATATCCGTGTATTATTGCACGCCATGCTTATTATAACTGTCAAAAAATTGCAAACTCATTGGCCAACAACAAAGACAAATGATGTTTATTTTTTATATGCATATCGAGTCGAATGTTAGCGAGTTTTCTGCATTTTGCGTTAACTCGATGGCCCATTAGGCGCATTAAAACGCAAGAAACGAAAGAAAAGTGATGCTTTTTTTTTAAAATAGGAAGTTTTGCTTATCGATGGTGATTCAGATGCGAAACGACATTTATCGCTGTTTAACCGATCAGACTGCGATCCGAGTGGGTATTTGATGGAATGGATTTAGCTCATATTTCAGTCGTTGGCGGATGATCCTTTGAGTGGAGCAATTGATAAGTGGTTTACAGCCAACAGATGGCTGGCCATAAATCAAATTAAGTTGACGACCGCATATATTCAGCGACCATACTAAACAATATGTGTTGGAAGCAGCAATGCGACAGATCATCCGTCAATGATTAAACGAATTAATCGCAATGGAAGGTGAAGCGCGGATATTTCGTTTAATCTGGTCGGCGGTTTGCGATCTCCGTTTCCCCATTTATCTATCGCTCACTCTTCTTTGCGCTGCTTTCAAGTGCAATAACAGTCGACAAGTTGCAATCAGTTGCCGAGCACATTGGAAACCGCGAGCCAAGCACTGCTTGACTAATTGCTCGCTATAAATTTTATTCTTGCCGTTTGTATCAGTAAGTTGCAGACAGTTCGATTCGCAAACCCAAGTGCAACTTGTCAAGGGGCACGACCGACGCGTAAAAATTGTGGTGCCGAAGGGGTCGATAAAAATATTTTCTACTTCAAACATTTCTCAACGACTTTCCGAAACATTTCATTCCACTGACTTGTGAGTGAAAATTGCGATTCGATTTTTGAGGATTTTTGAAAATTTAAGAAAATGTCGGTGGCGGTTGTTTATCCGAAAGTGGAAAAACAAAAAGGACTATCGGATAGTTAGGTGGGAATAAAAAGATGCCTTGGGTGTAACGGTTACACTACTCGGTCGAAGCCTAATTACCTCGCGAGACAATCGGCTAATGCGAAAAGGGAGACAAAGCTCGGTGTTATGAAAATGATGTGTAGTTTAGAGACTTTTATTTACTTTGCTTGGCCTCGGGGCTATGGTTTGACGCACAATAGACACGAGCAACTGCATCTATCTCAAGAAAGTGAGCGCACAAAAGCGCGACAAAGCCCGTTGCAAAGCCCAATGACCGGCATTAGACCGGCCAAGAACAAAGGAAGATTTTTGCCAACCGCACTATATCGTGCAATTCGAAAGAGAAAGGTGACGACGATAAAAGAGCGACGCCACTATCTTGTCGCATTGCCTCTCAGGTTGGCCACTCGCGTCTACTTTAACGCAGATTAAGATTAAGATACGAATCCGCAATTCGATGCCGATTGCGCTCGAATCGATATTATTTCGATCGGCGTTAAAACTTTGCTCGCTCGATGCAACGTTTGATTTCCTGTCACCGAATCACGAGTCGCGCCTAATTAATTGCAAAGCGCTCGGACTGTTATTTGAAAAGCAAACTCTTATTGACGTAAGGTTTCCCCTCTTACGTGTTTATGAATATTTTTGACACCGCACCCCTTCTCCTCGGCTTCCTTTTCTTCCTCTTTTCTTTCTGAACTTCAACCCGAGCAAATACCGAGAGTTGCCTTCATCGGTGTCGAAATTCGTAACTAATTAAAAGCCGACAATTTGTCCCCGTGGCCTTGTTTGTGCCAAGAATCGTCAAGAACAGTCATTTTTGCTCGCAACTTTCTCTCCCAACTTTTGCCGTCAAATAACTCGACGATACGTAATTTTATCGAATTAAACGTCAGGTCGCTACTCGCCAATTTTATTTGTATGCTCGCACACATTGTATCGAATATACATAGTTTGTAATTTCTAGGTAAATATATGTTTTTTTTTCTTTTTTTTCCCTGCTCATTGGACGTTGTCACGCGTTGACAGAATGTAGTTTGAAGGGAAGAAGCGGTGATGGGGTGTGAGTCGAATTGTTCGATCTTTTCCTCTCGCTACTGATAATAATGCCTGATGCTGCGAGTAATTGTAGGGTTAATGTCCGTGCCAAAGTCTAGGAGCCGTCGACCAGGTGAGCTCAACTGCCTTTTGTGTGCTGTGAGAGAAAGAGATGTTGGCAGAATGTAATCAAAACATGATTAATGACCAGCATTACTTGCAGTGAACAACATCTGTTATTGGATCATTAAATCCTTTAGGCACTCTTATTGATTAGGCGAATACGTTTTTCTTTTCTAAACGAAAGCAGAAAAAAGAAATACGGTAAAAGACATAAAAACGAAATCGACTTGCGGATTTGAAAATAAAATTGAAGTCGGTGCATTAAGTGTAAGAAGATGCGAGGGTTTCCCATTGGTAATTACCTGCAGTCGGAGTCAGAGGGTTGTTAGATGAAATTAAATATGAATTACCATGTTTCGAGGGTTGGGTTAAGTTGAAATTACATTTTGCTGACACAAGCTTTTACGTGACAAATAATTAAAGAGATAAATTTACATAGGAAAGGTAAATTTTTGCTCCCATTCTCGAGCAAAACCGAGAAAGCGAAAGTGACGAATAAATTGTAAACAGCGAATGCGGTAAGCCTTTTAAAACGACTCGTAATTAGTCGAAAGAATAACAGTACGGAGATTCGTAAACACGTTATGGATATTAATGATACGTCAGCGCTCTGGGAGTCGCCATAATGAAAAAGGCCTGTCGAGAAACTTTGGCTTAACGTCTAAGCTCGCATTAGCAGCTTTTAGCCCGATTTTCGATCAAAATATTAAAACAAGATACACATCCTGCGTGTTTGTTTCAGTAGTAGAAAAGAGGGAATTTTTCGACTTGTCAGAAAAATATTCTCACCGGCTATGCGAGATTGGTAAAATGACGTGACATTGCGATGGAATTATCGAAGATTTTTAAGTTAATTTTCAGTGACAGCTGACTCGGCTTCGATGATGAATGTGTTTTCTCGAAATTGATAGACCCGAGAAAAAAAGCACGAGCTGAGTGGGATGAGGGGAAGGGAGATGCGAGTAGAAAATTTTTTTTTCTTTTTCTTTCTCGTATACTTCACATAAATCATAGCAGAAAAGCCTAATAACGGTCGTGGACTGTGCCAGTATTTCTTCTTATTCGAAGCATACGTTTAAAAGGCAAATATTTTACTGAATTAATAAGTCGTAACTCACCTCGTTCGGTACAGTAATTTCCAATACGAAAATTCGTTTATTCCTTTATTTATTAAGTATTTATTATGTATTTTTGGTAAATGCAAATTATTAATTTAATTAAAAGGAATATTATTTTCAATTTTGGTTGTAAAAGTAAAAAGCCCACTAACACTAACGATGATTATTTTTTAAACAAGACGAGTTTCATTAGTTGGTTGTCGGGTCAGAACTGCGAGGACCGAATGCGAGTACAGTAGACGAATGGTCGACTCGTATTCTATTATGCATTAGATAGAAAAGTGAGGAAAACGCTCGCACCTGTTATGGACGAAATGGACTGGCAAGTAATGAGATTTTCGTGAAACGAGAAGCAACTCGAGTCTGATGAAAAACACTAACTAAGATAAATTGGTTCGTTAAGTACTTTTGTTTTCGAAGCAAGTTTCAAAGACGGCCTCTTGTATTTTTCATGTTCGCCCATAGCTAACCAAAGTGTTGTCTCCACTTAACGAGTTTGCTCGCATTAGTTACCGAGTCGAAAGCGATGCAGTTTTAACGCAAAGGCCAATGGAAGATGGAGAGAGAGAAGGCCAAATGAAATCAAGTCGCTCGGGGAATGGGAAGGGCCGATCTTGGTCTCGATCTGAATAGGGAAATTGCAATTTACATGCAATCTTAATTAAGCCCTTGTGCTTGCCAAAACGTTTTATTCATGACTCGGCTCCTTCTCAGTTGGTAATTAAAATCATTTGTTCTTTTTTTTACTTTAAAAAAAAAATCTTTTTTTTAGGTTATTTTTACAAAATTTTTTAAATTTAAATTTTCTTTTTTTCTAATGGCTCTTTCATCCGTGGACCGTTGGCGTCTTGGGATTGGGATGTAAAATGTTTTGTAAGGACACAAGAAGGGAAGGCAAGATTGAAGCGTATAATTAATTGATTCGAGTAATCTTATTAGACTGGAGGGCGAGCTCTCGTGTCACTCATTCGGTCCAACGCAGTCTCCAAGGAGGAGGAAAATGAGTTTTGCGAGATAAAAAGTTGTTGTGACAATGATTCGACTCTCTCCTCACTTGTTTGCCAGTTTTTGAATGACGATGATGAAGGACATTCGATCTCGTCCGTTACCACCGAAAATTGGCATTTGATGCGAACGAAAAATCGCAAAACGAAACGTGAGTTGCATTCGAGCGGCAAAAACTGGTGAAGAGGGAAAATTCGCAATTACATTTATTGCAATTATACCCGAGGCAAAATCCAGGAACCGAGTGAAAAATAATAAATCAAAAAAATGGAAATACCACAATCGATGGATATTTAATCCGATATTTAGTCCGGTATTTGTCGAATAGTCGAACATTCGTTTTTGTGAAAATCGTATCTATCGTTCGATCGTTTTTAACGTTCAAAAAACGAAGAAGAAGAAAAGAAAAATAATATTGCCGCTTCGATGCGACCGCATTTTGTAATTTAAAAGGAAATTGTTGTCAACTGTTGATTCTATGGCAACAGGGCAAACATGTGAGCGAGAGATTGAGAGTTGTACATGTTTGATTTACAACCCGAGAGTATTGAAGCCATAAAGTTTGCGTTATTACTCGACTCGCGAGTTCCTTTATAAACAAAAAAAAATAATACGTAATAAAAAAGATTTTTTTTTTTTTTTGCTTAAAATTTATACGAAGACGATGAGTATTTCTCTCACTTTGATTAAACCCTTAAAAATACGAAGGTTTATTATTTCTTTGTTTGCAAGTAACTTGCATGATTTATTACGCGCACTTGTCCGCATCAATCCGTCAAGCCACACTCGTAAAAAACGAAAATTGAACCAATAACCGAGTTTGCCAACCTCGTAAAAACTCAATTTATTAATTAAACATTTTATACCTAAAGCATATTTTTTTAGAAGCAAAAAAAAAAAAAAAAATCGAACCGAAAGAAATGGAATAAAATGGAAAAATGATTTGTCTTTTTGAGAAATAAATGTTGTCCAAGTCGAAGGCAACAGATGTAATTTAATGTTGAAAAGGGGAAATTTAGAAATGTGTGGGCGGCTGAATACTGACAGGCAATTGATTTCTATTTTATTGAGTCTTTGTCAGCTTGCGGAAAAGAGGGAGTGCTCCATTCATGACAATTGAGCCGCTACTTTAACGTCGAGAGCTCGAGACGGTAATTTACGAAATTAAAATGCGACAAATTTTTAATAAAATATATTTGTTAAGCCGAATGTCGTTCGATCTTAATTCTAATTTCGTGTTCGTAAGATTGTTCGTAGAATAAAAATAGTTTGCTTCTGGTTTTGGACTTGGCGCTGTCAACTCGGTTAATAATGAAAAATTTTTCTATCGCTATAGATTTGGCTGTAAATTGAATTTGGTGGATGAAATTTTTCTATTGCTTGTTTTATGATCTCGATAATTAATTGTCGCTAATTAGCTGCAAGTAGTAATTAAAATTTAATTAAAGGCAGAAATTAAAATTTCCATTTTCCAATATGATTAGGATGGTGCACTTTTCCACTGTAGGATACCAAAGACATATTGATTTATTTCTTGGCATCGTGATTAGGATCATGAACTCGACTCCACTTATTTTTCTTTTCTTATAAAGTAATAACTAGAAAAATGATGGCCAATCGATACTAACTCGTTCAACCCATCTAATTCGCAACTTGTTTTTTTTTTATCGAATATTAAATTTAAACTTTCTATTTTAACATCTTTTTACGATTTCTTCGAAAAAGTCTATTTTTAATTTACAAATTTAAATTTGGATCGCTTTGAATTGTCAAATAAAATTATGAGTGAAAACAAAAGGAATGCACGAGCTAAATTTATGAAACAAAAAAAAATGTTTGCCGAGGCTTAAGTGCGACACTTTAAAGGAAAATAATTACTTCGTCTAAAAATATAACTCGGGGATATTGGATTATTAAAAAATGTTTGCAAACGCCAGTTAAAGAGATTCTTTGGCGACGGTGACGTTTTTGTTGCGGGGGGGAAAACATTTAAAGCGACGATTCTTGTCAACATTCGATTTTAATATTTTTTTCTTTTTGTTTTTAAGGTTGAAAGAAGAAAAGGCAGAATGTGATCGCAGCGGTGTTTTGGCCCTGGACCATCGAGTCAGGGACTTGAGCCAGTTGAATGGTGAGGATGCAATAACAAAATTCGTTTTTTTTTTGTTTTTTTGTTTTTTTATTTTAATTAAAAGAGTTTCGGTGTTTGGATTTTGACGACTCATATAAACGATTAGTGAAAAACGAGTTCGGAAATTAATGTAAAGTTGCAGGATATTTCGATTATTATTTCGCAGATTATTCGCCATCAGGTTCATCCAACGGGCACAGTCCTGTATTGAATTTATCGCAAAAGAGTTCGGGTGGAGGCGATCACAGTGGAAGCGAAGGACCCATGAACGACGGCAACGACGACGACGACGATAACATCAGCGACGTAGACGACGACGACGACAAAGATCAAGGTAGATAAACTTAAATTGGAAAATAATTATTAAAATTGTAACAAATTACGTAGAGTTGAGCGATTGTCCAGACGTGACGAGCACGGCAAATGGAGATCGAACGACTTCGGCGCAAAACTTGACTTACGCTTCGTTGCTCGGCGGCGAAGGTGGTGCGGGTATTTCGTCGACGGAAACCTTGCTGAGAAACATTCAAGGACTTCTTAAAGTAGCTGCTGATAATGCGAGACAACAAGAGCGACAGATCAACTACGAAAAAGGTAATGCAATAATTTTTTTTTTTTTTTTTAAATGGAAATGAGTTTTTAAAAAAAAAGTTTTCGAATCGCATTTCAAGAAGTGATGGTGTTGGTTTTGTGAAATGTGTTTTCATCCAAAGTGGCACGCGGTTAATTTGCATATTTTGCACACAATATCTCTTTCTCTCGGGATTTGTTGCGCTTGTAATCTTCAGATTTCAACCAATTCCCTCGTCTTTGTCAAAAGAAGGGGGAAAAAAAAAGTTAACGAACGACGAGAAATAAAAAAGATGAAGTTCTCAACTTTATTTCGTCTTTGTTTTAACTGCATAAATTAATCAAAAATGTTTGCTGGTAATTGGATACTCTCGTTCTGCTGCTGTTTTTATTTGCGTAATCATTAATTGGCAAGATAAGTACGTCTTTCTTTCGTTATCGAGAGTTTTAGGTCTCTATGACGAGGTGGAAAACGTCGTTTCGACGAATTTCGATAAAAACGAAACGATTTTTATAAGAATAAAAACATAAAAAAAAATCTTTTATTCTAAAATAGTATTTTCCACTTTTTTTAACAGCTTTTTATGATAATTCTTATATTTTTAACAACCTCTCAAAAAGCAATGAAAATTTGCTGTCAAATTATATTTGATGAAAATGGCCATCCATCGAACCCGATTCGGCGGAACTGCCAATAGGATTTTTGAGAAAAATAATAAATAAAATAAAAATAGGGAAGAGAAAAGGGTGTCGGGCGAAAATATAGGCGGCCGTCTCGTACGTTATTATTGTTATATATCTAGATCGTCGAGGGTCGCCTACGAGTTTTTGATGGGACACAACTCATGCTCCATACACATACACACAAGCTTCGGGTTTTTTATGCCAGAGCTATCAAGAATTATTGCTCAAATCAACTCGGTTTTACTTCCTGCCGTGCTGGCGGTGGTATGCTTTCTCCGTATAACGAACCGAACGTTGGCCACGAGCTAATGTCGCTTCGTCGTAACGAAGGCTTGTTTAAGTAGGAATTCGTAGTAATCGTCGTATTAATATCAGTCTGTCGGTTAAATTCGAAATCAATCAAAAATGGGCGGGTTTTTTACCACATAGTGATCCTATTTATTTTCTTTTTTGGGAAAAAAAATTAATTTTCTTTATTTCAATCGGATGTTTATTATTATTGATAAACGAACCGAAATATTTGGGGAATTTTTTTTTTAAAAGAATCTAATTTTAAGTAATCCAAAATACTAAAAATAAACGCAGTCGCACTAAATGGGAGGTACGAATAGTAAAAATTCCAAAAAGATATTTATGAATATTAACAATTTTATTTTTAGCGCTTAAAAGTCATTTATTAAAAAAAAAATAAAAAAAATAAAATAACGACCGAGTCGAGAGAAATGTAATCGATTCGTCATTTACTAGAAACATCTATTTATTTCTCTAAAATTCCAGTTGATTTTGATCGCATAAACGTGTGTCAACATTAAACCCATTATGCGACTCAGTCATTTATCCATCAATTGTAGGTAGGTGTGCGCTATAAATAAAAAGAAATAAAAATTAAAAAAAAAAAGAAAAAAAAAGAAAAAAATAGTAAATGACGGAGGAAAAAGGCTTTTGAAAATAATGTCAACACGACGGAATGATTCATGATTCGCTCGATTTGCAATAGTGTATGTATTCGCAATATGCCAATTTGGATTAAGAAATTAATGATGTCGAAATGGACACCCACACCCTCCCTTTCTCATCTGATAGTAAATCGACGTGGAAAAAATATATGATGATTACACTGGCCTAGCAAGCAGGTGGTCGTTTCACTTTTTTCTTATTTTGATATGTGTGACATTAAAACAGTTGCTATAGAGATGTGTGAAAATGGAAAAACACGAGCATATGGTTTATTGTCCTTCAATTATGGTGTTTTACAAAATACGGTTGATTTTGTTGATAAGTTTTTCATGAGTTTCCAAGCCTCCTAACATGTAATAACGCGTGTACAAGTGTAATAACTTCTTAAGCCTAATTTCTTTCTAAGTGTCTCGTGGGAATTTTGATTGCGAATAAATAATGGACAAAGTTGTGTTTTGACTTTTATTTTCTTTTTAAGCGTAAACAGAGTTAAATATTACGCTTTCTACAATAACTGCACGCTCGTTTCAACTTTTATCAATTTTAGCATCTTATTAACCGCAACTGACAATTTACTGCAATAATAATAAACTCATCGAGTTTTATATTTTCCTTTTATCTTCTTATCTTATTTACATATTTTTTCGATACCGTTTTAAGGTCGTTTAATGAATTTCTTGCTACGTCTTTAAATACGTAAACATAATTTAAACGAATTACGCTCGTTTTTGGTTTCCAAACGACATTTAATAAAAATTGTGGTTGATATTCGTCTTCGTGCAATTCTTTGCAATTAATTTTTCATTGCAAAGTCGTGGCAGACGATATGCATAATATGCATTACCAATTACCGACTTATTCTTATCATGAAATATAACACCGACAGCTGTGTGTATTTTTTCGTTCGAGTATTTCAACAATTTTTACAATTGTTCGCCTTTTTCTTTTGGTTTTTAGCTTTTCTTTGTCGATATTGGGTAAAAAGTGCGTGAAAAGTGGATGTAAATCAGGCGCGTGCTCGAGAAAACCTGACAAAGACAGTGCGAGCAAATATGAAAACGAGTGGCAAAGATCTTTGTTTTCATTCGTTTCTACGTGTTGGCCGACTTATTTGATTTCGAGTCGAGTCTTTTTGTCTAACAAGAGCAATAACTCAATGTCATTTCCCTCGTTGCCTATCCCCTACTCATGACTGCATCGATGATTCTCTCCCCTTCCCTAAAAAGGGATGAGAAATTGCGAGAGCTTTTTTCCCCGTCATTCGCTTCCCTTCTGGTGTTAGTCGAGTGATCTTGTCACCGACTAAATTTTATTTTCAAAACTTTATAATTTTTCATTATTTATTTCAATACGTTAGCCGGGTCAACATCAAACAAACTGCCATAAAAGGTTTATGTTTATCTTGTCTTATTTTTCATTTTCCCATTATGACATCATTTTGGATTTTTCCTTTCCTTTTCTTTTCTATTAAGAAAATAACATCTTTTTTTCTTGGTGTGTTGACTCGACGTTAATTTGCTCAACCCGGCAACATTTAAATGACCACAAAATCGCTGCGAGGAGAAAATTTTTTTAAATTTTTAAATTTTTTAAATTTCATTTGAATGGAAATATTTTTTTTTATAAATTTCTAAAATGTCTTGTTTACATTTGTGGGTTTCATTTGCAGCTTGTCAGATTAGGTTCTATATTTGGTGGCAAGCTTTAGCCTGCAGGGTGAATTAGATATTCTCTCTAGCATCTTGTGCTAAATGTTTTCATCTGTGTTGAATTTTAATGATATTTTGCAAGGATAACACAAACATCATCTTTGCGGATACCCTGCAGGTAATTTTCATTAAAGTCTCTTAATGAGCATTGAGTTATTAGCAGTCAATGGAAATTTCAAAGAAAACTTGTCTCATTTACCATTTTTTTTTTAATCTCGAGTCTAATGTTGTTGTTTGTGCGTGTGTGCGGGGGTAGGAAAAGAAACTAACTTCCTTCCTCGAGGATATTTGGCACGTGAAATTTACAGCGCAATTAGTTTGCATCCTCGGCGCAAATTCAATGAAAGCAAAGGGTTGACGATGGCGAATTATTTTCAAAACTCGCATTTTAAAAGTATTTTAAAATTTTTACTTATCCACAATTTTCACGTAATTTCATTAAAGACGAAAGCTAGTGATTTGGCCATAGGCCTAATGACAAAATGTTTGAAATGTAAACAGAGGGACTTTTCTTCTGGGGTGTCAAGATAAGGCGTGGTCTACGCACGACCATAATTAATTACTTCACCTCGGGTAATGAAAGAAGCATCAAATGACAGTTGAAGTTCAAACAACGCTCCCAACTTGTTGGTTGCGAAGGAGTTTGGATTGAGTGCGCGCATACCCCAGGGAAGGTGACTTTAATGCAATCAAATTTAGAAAACAATTTTTAAGACACTCGTCGATGCCCACTGGGAGAATGGGAGCGACTTGGAGTCGACTTGGACCGAACAAAGCTAACGAGCTATTTGTGCGATTATTTTTGCAAAATACAACCGATTGTAACCTTGGATCGAATATACGTATCGAAACGATGGGATGCGAAGAAGGGAGAATGATAAATCGTATCGTCTGCCCCTTCCTTTTGTCGCGACGATGTGCCACGAGACCAGTGGCCTGTGCAGATTAATCACGAGCGTACCGTACTTTCGGACATTGTGACTACATTAGTGCGAACGTGTCAAAAAAATGCCAGACTCGTGTGAGAACGATATGAAAGGAGGGGAAGGGAAGAGGCAAAAGAGAGAGGAGAGGATGACGAGGGGTGGCGAGGCGAGGCAGAAAAGGGATCATCAAACTGGATGTCTGGCTGTGTCAGCCAGTAATTGATGAGGTATATGAAAGTAAAATCAAGAAGCAGATGTATGTTAATTAGAATTTGTACCCAAATCGCATTATCGAGCAGCATCTATTTTAGGCTTGTCAAAAATGCAAAGTACGAATTTCGACTTTCGACTTTGCCTCTTTTCGTTTCTATTTATTTATTTATTTTTAATTTTTCTTTCACCGAATCGAAAGATTAAAGCGATTAAAGAGTTTTGTCGACAGAAATTATTTATTCCGTAAAACGAGTTGATTGAGGAATGAAGACCTTGCATGTGCGGCCATTTAGACCTCGCTAAATTGTTATTTCATGGAGTCCTACGACCCCTGAATGGGTCAAGGGGAGATAGCCTCGTGCGCAGACTCGGAGCACCATTGCCTGATAAAACACAATTAGCTGTGGCAAATGTCTGAGTTAATGGCACGGGGGATTGCGAGTCGCTTGCTAAATACTTAAAATCTGCCTTAAATAGGCCTTATCAGTCAATTTCTGATGCTCACCGGTTTTAAATCTCTCGACCGTTATGTGCCATTCTCTCGTTTTCATTACTTGTTAATTTAATTGGAATTTTAATAATTTCTCTCTTTTGTTTTCCAGCTGAATTGAAGATGGAAATTCTCAGAGAACGAGAATTGAGGGAGAATCTCGAGAAACAACTGATGGAGGAACAGAGAACGAGAGGTAGGATATTCTTTTTCTACTGTTTCGTAACAAGTTGTCCGTTTACCGACTTTGAGAGTGGCCGAATAGTTAGCAACAGTTATGCGGCGAGGCGTCGAAGGCTCGAGGCTCTTTGTGCGCCCTTGCCTTTCCCGTCGCTTCACTTTGCATTATTACTCGTCCGCCCCCACGCAGCGATATCTATTAATATTCCACCGGCGTCTTTTTCCTTTCCCCACCTGACGCGAGACGGCGCTACGGCGTTCTCGGAGAATGAAAATCGTGCGAGCAGCCGCACTCGCCTGTCACTAGTTCAACGATCGGATTTTTTTTTAACGCAAAATGCCTTAAATCCCATTTTCGACCCCCTTCTTCCAATTGCAGTCGCTCGACGCGATCGAGCCAGAAAAGTTGCTCGTAGCACCAACAGGTGTCAGCTGGAGACATGCATTTTTCCAATCAGCTTTTCCTCTTCCCCCAAAACCACGCTACAATACTTTTACTCATCACAATCGAGTTACGAGACGGGAGAAAAAGCGAACGCACAAAAATGCAGTTATCGGTCGACGTTGAAAACTTGGCGTTGACATTTTCCCATACAATTTACATCAACAATGGCAAATGTCCCCATAAAAGGCCCTTCGTTCAGACGTCTCCAGCCATCACCTGGGCGAAATTGGTCGAACCAATTTATCCGCGCACGAGCCGAAAACTTTTCTCGGCTCGTAATTAAGAAGAGCAAATCTAATTGTAAAGATGGCCGATCCGGAGCTGCGAGTGCGCTTCGGGGCTTTGTCGACGTCCGATGCAAGTGGCAAGTGAGAGGCGTGGTCCGGGGCCTCATCAATGTCGAAATTTGCTCGCGAGTTATAATAAGAGGCTGAGAAATTAAACAAATCCTTCATTAGCCCTAAAGCTAAGATTGTTTATCAGCTCTTTATATCTTTTAATGTGGAGTTGTGCGGCGCAACTTTTCAGCCCTCGGCCATTCTGCACGCTACTGCATTTACACTTGTCTCGTTTGGAGATTGTCCAAACGTTCGGTTTAAACATTTTCTTTCTTTCGATCGACATTTTCTGTTTAACTAGGGAAAAAATAGTGTTGCGGTCGGTGGACATGGGCGCGATCGTGGCCGCAGAAACGATTGTTATTATTTTTCAAAGTCGTATTATTCAAATCGAGTTTAGGAGACTTAGACGAGCGCGTGTTGGAAGAACCGCAGGCAAATCCGTGAGTAAGAGTGAGTGAGTGAGTGAGTGAGAGCGAGGGAGTAAGTTGGAGTAATTTGATTCGCAACACAAGGTTAAATTCGTTATCTACTAGCAACACATGTAAAGCATTAAGACTGCTACTAGCATTGGGAGTTTCACACGCGCTTAGTTGGCTCGGATCAATCAACGGCATCGACGAGACAAGTCCTTTTCAATAAACTTTTTTTTCTACAATAACAGTAGGATGGTAGAAATTGCGTTAATTCCAGTTAGGGCGGTCGACGACGAATCGTTGCAATAGCTGTGGCCACCGTTAATTTCGTGCACACTCTTTCGACTGTGAAAAGATGAGGAAAATAAGTTTCTGCATATTTGACGTGCCATTTTTGAAAGAATTCTTCACTCGGCACCAGTCGATGAGAAATGAAAATTGCCAACAATGATAATAAAAGGTGGTACAAATGTAATTAAACATTACTCATTAAAAGGCAGACGGAAAAGTTTGGAATGTTGCGCATTCCATTTGCGCCCGATAGCGATTCTTAATTCGACGCGAACCATCTTTTCTTTTTCTCGATTCTTTAATAACGCGCGAGACAAAATCATTTTCAAAACAATATCTTAGATTACGCTCGATTCCCAAATTCCATCGTGTAAACGAGAATAAACGAACGTCGACTTTCCAATGGCGGATATTAGAAATTTAAAAAAAAAAAAAACATTTTCGACACTTGTTGCGAATTTAAGAAAGTAAATTTTCGAGTTGGAAAGAATACTTAGAAACGTGAATAAGCTCCACAACATTTATCGACTAAGAATTTGCTTATCTCTCGCAAACAATACGAAATGCAAAACGCAATTAATCGTATTGGCATTGTGGCAGTTTGCGCTTATCGAAGGCACGAGCAGTTGGTCCGACGTTGGTTCTACGGGATGCTAACGGTGACGGAGATGGGAAGGAAGGAAGGAAAGCTCTCTTTTCCTGCAAATTTCTCAGCAACGAACAAGTGCAACACACCGTTCTATTCTTGCATCTGTTTCCGACCTGATAGCTGCAATATATGACTGATGTTATCGGACTCTCCCAACCCCTTTTGCCGTCCAAACCTCAGCAACATTGTTCTCCTCCAATTCATGCCGTGTCAGATATGCAGCTCGCCTATTTAATGCCATTATTGATTCTTGCCAGTCAAGATATTTCTCTCCCTTTTCCTTCACTTTTCATTTCTCGAGCGAGCCAAATGCCACTTTTCATTATTATCGAATTTATTATTTTCCCTTCCCCCTCCATCTTTTACGGAACCGTCTAATTTGCCGTATCGGTTTAAACACTAACGACTAAGAAATACTAGACGATATTTTCGTTTCTTTTTTTTTCGATTCGTAAAATTCGATCGACAAAGGGACCATTTGGCGCGCGCTGTGTCATCCGCGAACATCTGCGCTCAAATACCGCGTGCTCTTCACCAACCTTCACTACCCTCTTTTCCATTCATCTTTTCGTGTCGGGTGTTGATTGAGTTTGTCCTCCCTTTACAGACCCCTCTTGTATTTTTTACGACTAAAATTAATATCACCATATTTTGCTGGATTTGACGTACGCATCTTTTCGGTAATTGTTACGTTGAAATCAACGATAATAGCGCGCACATTTTAAATTTCCATTTTTTTTTAATAAAAAGTTTGCTTTTTGGAAGGATAAATTTATCGATTAATTCTTTCCTCGATTTAAAGTGGGAAAATAATTATTAAAAAATTTTATCTATTCTTGTACGGAATACAAAGAGAATTATTGGACTATTGAAAGAGAAAACGCAGTAGCGCGATCGAAGGTGTTTACGATTTTGTTGAACAAAACGATAAAGTAAGTGGAATACGGAGAAAATGCGAAACAGTAATGCAGCATCTCTTTTAATAGCATCAATTGTCAATCTTTGAGTTTGAGTCGAATGCTTTTAGGTTTGTTCACGTGAAAGAATAAGAGTCGGGGAAACTTAATCTTGTGTGCAGAGCGAATTGCATCTGATTTCATGGGTGGAGGGCACTTTGTTCTCATTGTCTATTTGGTCAGATGGAAAGTGCTATTGAATCATGGGAGAAGGGGAAAAAATGAACCCAACCTACACTTCCTTTATTATTATTATTATTACTATTATTTACCATTTATCCGTTATTATTATAAAAATAAACTTTTTTTTTAAACTTTTTAAATTTAATCGAGAAAATTTGTTACACGTATTGTTTTTCCTTTTTTAATATTGATGAAATTAAACTGGCCTCCGGCTGTGTGTTGGTTGGAAATTTTTAAGGGGAGAAATATGAATGATGAATTTTGAATGGCAAAATAAGTTTGTAAGAAAAGTTGATGCTTTGAATTAATAATCGCCATTTTTAACCAGCCCTAAAAACAATATTAAAAAAAAAATAGTGCCCTTGTCTCGAGGCTAAGTGCAGAATAGATAAAATCGAGGTGAGTTTGCCAACATTGTAAAAGAAAAATATTTTTTTACAAATTTAAATAAAATTATTTTAGTCCGCGTAAAACATGTTTGCCATCAATCGCATACTCGGTTGCCATATGGAACGACGGTGAGAAAGTAGATGATGGGAACTGAAAGAGAGACTGTTAATGCCCGAGGCACGAGGAAGTTATGATTTCGGCTTATTGGATAGTAAGAGGGTGGAGCTGGGAAATTGTATTTGTTCGCTGGACCTCTCTCTCTCTTCTCTCTCTTCTCTCTCTCTCTCTCTCTCCTTCACTCGCTTTTCTTTCTCTTTCTTTCCGTGACGTGATGGAAAGTGATGGAAGATTAAAAGCTGCCCGGGGTAATTAATGAATAAAATTATGCGAGAAAAATTGACGAGGGAATTTTATATTTCAGACAAATTAAACCAAATTAGATTGGTTATAGAAAAAAATTCAAAGTTAAATTAAAACATTCGTGTCGAAAGTACACATGTTTGGTTTTGGCATAGTCACTCGAAAGTATTTCTTTTTATTTTCGCTCATAACAAAACTTGCCACGCGAATGTAAATAAAAGTCGGTCTATATCTGGGTTTCGGTAATCGAATGATAATGGTCTTTCTTAAATTAGACTTGGGCGGTTTCGCCGGCTTTGATTTAAAACGAGCGATGTTATACTTTTTTTTAAGTGTTTCGAGTGCAAATAGAATTAGTGAGGATAAATTTAGTGAAAAATGTTTAGGACTTTCGTCTTTGTGCTTTTCTTCTTTCTGACGTGACTGGAAACAGAAACGTTGGAATAAAGCAAACCACGTGCATTTGGAGAATTTGCTAAATTTAAATGCAGTCTAAAAATTCAAAAACACGTGTGGAAAAAACGAAAAAGTATTTAGAATGGATAATAAAGGAGGAGGATTTTGCGGCAAAATGTTTGGAGTCGGCGTTGTCATTAATCACGTTTGTCATTGGTTGGGAGTTGGTCGCCAGAGGAATTTTCCAATAAGTCTCTCGTTCTTTACTATCCCCGCGAACAATCAAAAAAAAAATATTCAAAGCGTCATAACCGTGCAGATCCATGCCATGTGCACCGAGTATTCGTTTTTTTTTTTATCAAATCCGATACCGGAAAACGATGCTCGATATAAACGAGTGGCAGTTACTTATTTCTGCCATTTTCTCTAAACGTCGACACCAGGGGGCGAGTTCTCCTGGAAATTTAGCGACCCTACGATCGTTAGCGAATCGTCGAAACGGGGAGGGGGTTGAGACGAGGTTTGAAAATTTGGCACCAGACAGTGGCACGTGTGGACCCGAAGAAATTAATTGGGCATTAAGCGAAAGCGATAGTGGTCGGCGTTTGAGTATTTACATAAGATTTTGCATTATTTACACGCGGCATGATTCGGAGTAGAGGGAAGGAACTCTTGTGCTCGAGTGGTCAGTGCTCGATAAACGATTGTGAATGTGGCATTCGCCAGTAAACGAGATACAGACTATGCAAACACGCTCGAGGTAAAATAAATAAGGTGTTGGTTGGCTGGTTTTCGGTTTTAGTCGCTATTGTAAGCGCAAACATTTTAATATTTGCCTTATTAGTTTATTTTTAAATTTCGAGTGAAAAGAAGCGACTTTTTAGTTTTCCACTCTCTTTATTTGGTGTTGGCAAATCAAGTTAGCATCCCCCTCGAAGCGCGCCATGAATATTCGCGCACGAGATTGGGCTCGTGCGCAATTCCTTATATGCAAAGAGGAGACGGTGTATGAAAATAGCACTAACACAATTTGCTTCTCATTTCATTTGGTCAGGATATGAGATTTTTAACCCTCTTTCCCATTTGTCCTGCTGCCAAGCCTATTAGTTGCATGCCCGCTACTACAATATACCTTTAACTGCAATCAATAGCGAGGGGAAGTGTATTGGATCTCGGAACGAGCTTTTTTTTCTATTCTCTAATCGCATTGTCTAAGATCAAAAACCGACCGATATTTGCCTATAACCGATCTACGTTCCGGACAATTCGACTTTTATACAAATTGCCAAACTCAAAGTTTTCAACAGTCGGTACAAGTGGCTCGAAGATGGTGGTTGGGATTATTGGTTATCGGGTTTATATCTCTTTGTTTTCGAGACGAGTAAAGAAATCCGAGATTAAAAAAAAAAAGGCGGATGACATTTTTTTTTTATCAGTCGAGAAAATGGTGAACGAGACCGATACAAAAGCAGGTATCGGTAAAAGCCGAAAGCCTGCAGGCACGTAAACAACAAGTGCTCTTGCTTAGATCAACAACTGGAGGTATGGAAAAGATTATCGTGCGTGGTCACAGATGGTCTCTTTATTTTTCTTTAGCCTTACAAAATCCCTTATTTGACTTTTAAATTTTTTTTTTTCTTAATCTTTTTAGTTTTGTATCAAAAACGGTTGAAAAAAGAAAAGAAAGGACGACGACGGTTGCAAGAACAGCTGGAACAAGAGATGAAAAGACGGTTACAGTACGAAGAAGCACTGAAGAGCACTTCGTCAGACACGTTACGCATTCTTAACGGTAAGAAAACGATTACATTAAGCGTTGCGAGAATGTATCGATTTATCAATGAGACGCTTTTTCTTTTCTTAATTCGTTTATATAATCCCGATGTAATCAAGAAAAGAGAGAGAGAGTGAACAGTTTGTTTTCATTAAGAAGGGGAAATCATTCCATTCGCTAATTAAATCGCAACCCATTCAACTTTCATTTACCACGATTTATATCAGTCTCATATTGCAACGCACAATTTAAAAACCAACCTCGTAAAACCCCCGTGTGGCGTCGGTCACGAAAAAAAGTAATCAATCGAACGCCGAAACGAGCACGACGAACCCCGCAGCAATATTCACGATTTTTTTTCCAAACGAAAATAAGAAAACGAAAAAAATGCCAAGAAGTTGCGGTTTGGATCGTGTCTTACAATGAGATTTGGAAAATTTGGAAAAAGCAATTTTCTCTTTTTTTTTCCAATCGTGGCTAAACGGTCGTACCGAGGAGCGTACGATATATTTTTTTTAATTTGCTCGAGAATTTCGTGCACGCAACAGAGCCGAGGCTAATATGCAACGCAGTGGGTAATTCCAAGTTAGTTCTTTTGGCCATATGCTATTTTTTGAAATATTAATCTAATTTCTGCTTGCTGGAGCAAGAAGCTGTAGGTTGTTGGAGTGAAGTTGGTTGGTTGGTTGCTCTGGGCGTTGTTAGTGGCATTTTTGGAGAAAAAGGCAATTCCATAAAGTTCTTCGGCTGCACCTTTCCTGTATGATATCAGTGATATAAACGTCAAGTGTGCAATTTATGAAATTACCGTCGAATCCAATCACAATCTGAGAGGAAATATTTTACGAGTGCCAGATTGAGTCGTGACAACTCATTCACTCGTTAGTTTTTTACCATCGTAAACAAGAAAAAAAGAAAAAAGGAGATTAAATTTTGACAGTGTAAGAAAAAAAAAATGACATTACTGAAATTCGGTAGACTGGAACGGTATTTGATGGCCGATTCAGCTTGTTGGAGTTGTGAAGTGTGTTTATGTATCGAAATAAAATAAAGAAAGAAAAGAAGATAAAAGCTCGACGGGAGGTGACACGGCGGAGGTCGTGAGGTCGAGTGACGAATGCGATGCCGTCGAGAATTTCTCTCACCTTGCACTTTGGAAACGAATCAAAATATGTAATTAAAAGCCAGTTTGAGAAAATGCAGAACAGATTGCAATGATAGAATGTCACGAGTAAAATATCCCCATATCCATCACCTAGTCCGCCAGATAACGGTGAAAGTAAGAGCATTTCACTTCGCTCGTAAATTATTCGTTGCCGACCTCATTTGTCTCGCTTTATCTCGCACACCCCCACCCCCCCTACCCCTCAGCTTGCTTTCTAAACACATACCCCCATTTGCAAAACTTCAATTCAGAAATATTTAAAAATAATTACTCGAAGCATCGAATGTGCGAAGCATTGAATGTGCGAAAAGAAAATTGAAAATAATTTCGTTTGTTTTATTTATTACCGCCGACCGCTCGCAATAATTGGTGGGTTGAACTAAGCGACGCCATCATTCAGAATTATCATTCATATTAAGTAAATGAATCCGAACGCACGCACACTCGTCTTTTCCTTCTCTAATTATGCTATTTGTATCGGCAAACGAGGTAAACTTGACAATCAATTAAAGCTTAACGATCGTTGTGTGATGCAGCAAAGCGGTTACGCATTAATTGACGTAAATAAGTAATAAAGACGAGAAATATTCTTTTTACAGATTCCCTCTCTCAGGAATTGGAAATGGACCGAAACGGACGTTCTGAATCCGAACGTAAACTTCAAGGTAAGGTACGAGCACTTTTTTATTTCTTTTAAAATTTTTTTTTTTTTTTTAATAATAGAAAATTTATTGGAATAAAACAAAAGTGAATCAGCGATGCATTTGATGATGTTTTAAGAAAGGTCTTAACGTAAGACCATCTAAGGATTAGATCAACATCTGGCACTAGGCCATGAAAAGAGAGGGATTAAACGAGGATTCGGCTTGCATAAATAGTGAAAGTGCGAAGAGATAAAAAATTAATTGTACGTGTGTCCATTGTGAATGCTTGGCATTAATGTCAGTCTCTGTCCAGCCAATGAGAATGTCACATCTGTCGAGGGTATGATAAAGCATTAAGCAGACCACAGCCACTCTTTTCTCCCTCAAACACCCTTTTCTCTAGATGCTCTTTTGTTCCCTGCTTTTTGATCGATAATTATTAATGTGAAAGAAAATTGCTCTTCTTTTTTTCTTTTTTAAAATTTAATCGTATATTTGAAAAGCTATTTCTTCTTTTAAATTTCTTATAAATTAGTCTTGGCCAGTCGGTCGCGCGTTCTTTTGTTTTCACTTTTGAATCGTCGATTCGAGGAAGATAAAATTTTTTACTTAAGATAATACGAAATCCATTCCACAACCCCCGTGTTATTCTTCGGTCGACTAGGAAAATTCACTTTTGTATCGTTTTATTCGACGGTCATTAAAACAATATTTTATTAACGATAAAACACTAGTTTCTAAAGAAAGATGGAAATTTATTCTTTTTCCTAAAGATTTGTTGGTTAAAGAAAAGAATTTTGGAAGATAAATTTGCAACTTGTCAAATTTAAAAAATAATAAAAAAAAAGCACAATGATTTAAATGAAGCGTTAAATGAAATGCAACATTTGAATGCAATGACTGAGCGTTGAGAGGGTTTGTGCATCAACTTCTCAGCACGAGATCATTATTATTTTATTAAAAACATAAATTTTTCAAATGAAGATGAAAACGAAATGAAAAAAAAAAAAGTTTTTTTTTTTTTTTCTATATTTTTTTCTTTCGTATGCTGATGAGACTTTGCGCAGTTTAATACTCGCGCTAAGATGGGGTAATTTTAGCTTGACTTTATTCTTTCTCTTTTTATTAATGTATGCGAAAAGAAATTTTTATGTTCGGAACCATCGTTTTATAGATGAAAGAAAGAAAAGAAAACGAAAGGTTGCGGTTAATTTAGCAATTTTTCTTAACTCGAGTGGTCAGGTTAAGTTAAGACTCGAATGTTGCAACTTCCACACTCGGGGGTCTAATAGGAGTTTGTGTTAGAGCCGTGGACGATGGTCAATTGTGGTGAAGGATCTTGGTCTTAATGTGGGCCGTTTTCAGCCCATTTTGAGGCTTATGCGAGGGTCTCGTAAAAGTGACCGCACAACGGGCGGTGCCCATCACCAACTCAGCGAGAGAACATTAGCAACAACAACGAACGAGTTCGTTCTTCTAGCAATCAAACGGATGGCCAAAGAAGAGTGGAGTGTGGGAATATCAGAAAATTAAATATTTTTCGAACGGCAAGTTAAAAGCGGATGGTGTGCTGCACTCTGTCTTTTATACAGAGATGAATGTTTTGTTCGCTTCTCGTCATATCCAGCGCTTCGGTTGCGCCGTTCGCTACGTAAAAGCTTTGTTTACCAAACTTGCTCTCGAGATTTATTGTCGTTTCTCGGCAAATTACAAGGAGAATTTATATTAGAAATTTTGCCAAACAACTTGTTGTATAAAGCGAGCTCGTATTTTTTAAGTTTTTAATAGTTTCATTTTTCTTTTTTTTTGCAATAATTTCAGATTCCAGAATGTACTATAAAAATTCAGTCCTCTTCACCTCGGCCACTTAAACCTGCGCCCAGATTCCAAGACCAATCTGACGCTTCTTACGAACCCATTTGCAAAAGTGACGAACATGCCACCACGACCACGACCGCAAATTCATCCGCAACCGGCACCACTCATCACGCTTTGTCACGTTACTTGTTGTCCCAGTCTTTGTATTAATAACGAAAAAAAAAATGGAATTTGACGAACCGAACGGATGCGTGTGGCTCATGGTGGACATTTTGTTTCATATCAGTGAAATATTAACGTGGGTTTTTAAAAATATTTCTAGTACAACCGACGATAACCTCTGAACTGTTTTTAAATTAATTTTTACGTGTGCTTTAATTTATTTCTCTAAATCAATATTATTTTATCGCGTTCGATTTAATGAAATAAGTGGACAAGAAAGTGAGAAGAAAGAAAATTCTCGTCTTTTCTTTTGTGTTTGTTTCGGAAGATTTTAGGAATTCATTCCTTTCCTTTTCGCCGGGATGATGCGACCAAGGACTTTGAATTGGACCAAAATCTTTGTGTGATGTATCTCGTTTCCCTTTGCACATAAAAGGGTTTAAGAAACTCATTTTCATTTTTTTTCACTCCTTAAGTATTCTTTCTCAAAATTTTGCAGTGAAAAAAAAAAGAATGAAGAAATAATCTTCAAAGTGATTGCTTTTTATATGTACCTAATCAATGTTTTTCTATTCTAAAAAACTGTGCTTTTGTCTTCACTTTTATTTACTTAGATTTTTCTCACGAATCAGGGCTTTTTTCATTTCATTTAGAGTAGTCGATGTTAAATGCATAAAAGGATATTTTAAACCAAAGTTATAGTATTTAATTTGAAAAGAAAAAAAAATATCCGAAATTGTATGCAAAATTGATCTCTGTTTAGTATTTTCTAACCTCTCTCTCGTTTTTCACTAAATCATATCAATCTTTTTTTTCTATTTCATAACTAGAAAATTTTATTTTATTTTTTATTTCTAATTAAAAATTTTTCTAAAAAAAAAATTAAAAAAAAAACTTCCGTGATGCAAAACTTCGTAATTTGAAAACTGTATCAGTATATCTTTATACATATAAATATATGCATATAGGCCTATATATATATATACATTTAAATATATCTATATATATATAAAGGAAGTGAGAGATATTGAGAAAGAGAGAGAGAGTAAGGGGGGGATATGTCATGGCTGCACTGTTTTCGCTTAAAAAGATTGTTATTTAGATTTTAGACTTCTCGGTCGATATTCTAGAAGCACGTTGTCAACCACAAATGTCTGTTTAATCTTACTTTTGGTACCGTGTTAAGAACAAATTGCTCCCTCTAAGCTCCTTGTGCCAAAGTTTTTGACAAATAAAAAAGTTCCCTTTAAGCATATCTGTCTTGGTAGTTAATATTTACATTATTGGTACTTATAAAGTATTTTAAAAATATATTAATTTCATTTTTGTAAATAATTTTTTTTTTTTTTTTTTTTTTTTTTTTTTTAATTATAATTTCTCGCTTGATTTCATCGTGTTATATTTTTTTATTTCATTTTTCTTTATTTCTCTAGCTGTTTTTCTAAACGTGATCAGATTTTAAGTGTATGATTCTCATGGCTTCACATGGTATTTTTGTATGTGTTTTGTGCCTTTTAGAGAGAGATAAATAAATGACAACAATTATTTTTTTTTGTTTTTATTATTATTATTTTTTTAATTATTAGAATTTTATATTGTTTTTGACAACATTTTTCTACAGAATTTTTGTCAAATTGAAAATAATTCATCGAAAGGATAGAAGCGATTTAAACTGGACTTTAGGCGAGTTCGCAGTCCCGTTATACTTGTAATACTCGAATGAAATTAATAATGTTTTGATTACAGGGTAATTTAAATTGCAAAACGATATAATTTCGACATCGAACGGGACTCAAAACGTGCAAGTATATTAAATATAACAATTTACATTTTTTTCAATACAATTTTTTACTGTAAATCGTAATCGAATTCTTTTATTACATTTTATTCAATAAAATACTTAGTCAACATATTTTTCTTGACTTACAATTTGGAAAAGAATTCCTCGGGATGTTGGTGCAGACGCCGAATCAATTCATATCTGCTGTGTTTAACCTAATATACGTAGCAAAATTTGAAGGAACGAGGGGAAAGGGAAAAAACTGCTAAAACTCAATTACATGTGCTCCCTTGAGTCTATCATTGAAACATGTTTTTCTAGGCGTAACTCGAGTTTTCATTTGGAATTCTCAAAGCATTTTAAAATTTTTTATATATTCTTTTTTTTCCCCTCTTTTTTATTTTTTCTATGTAATGACGCGTGGAATTACACGAGCTCTGCTTGCCTGCATTACAACTCAATCCAAACAGTTGATTACCTTCTCTTTTGCCGCACAGCGGGAGAATTCATATCGGCTGTGATTAATTCGACTTTCCATTAATCAACTTATTGGAATTTACTCCCGTTTTAAAAATTCCCCTTATTTTATAACACAGCGAAATCGCGCAAAAACATTTGTCGGTTTTTGCTTTTTCAAAATTAAACGACGAAAAAAGTGAAAAATAGAAAACTAAAGAAAGCTTTTACTAATGACGTAGGGAGTAAAGATTTTTTTTTTTAATGGCGAAGAAGGTGATATAGTATAGTCGAGAATATTAATCTCCCACGTCGCTAATAAAAGATGGACGGTTCTTTTTCGAGCGAATAATTAAAACACCGCATGATGCGAGTGATTACAACCAAATAAGACGAGTTTATGACTCACTAAAGCTTAGCTTTATTTTTATGGCGTGGCTTTTTGATTAAGGAAAGTAATTCATTTTGTCTCTTTTACCCTTTTCACTCAAATTATTGCAGCGAAAAAGACACCGGTAAATGTTTGAGAAAATATTATATTCCCGCGTTCTGCTACTAATAGTAACGGAAAAGCGGCATTTAATCACGCTTGGCTGCAACACACCAGTTGCTCCTCGCGTGGAGCGCCGGACACCAGTTGAAAGTTCGGTTGCGTTTAAACAACTTAGAACCTTAAAAGAGTAAACATGGCTTTCCCGCGGTTTCCTGAACGGCGACGGTCACATTAGAAAACGGAAATTTGCATTCGAAGGAGAGTATTGTGGAATGCATTGGAAGGAGAGTGCAAGAAAGCGTGAAATGACTTTTATTCGAGGTTATTCGAAATTAGTAAAGGGTGAGCAGAGGTTAAAAAGCCAATAGAGTTTTAATGTTTCGTCTGTCATTAAGAAGCACGATTTGAATGCGGTGCGAGTGAAAATATCAGGCTCGAAACTCGGAATCAAGTGCCGAGGTTATTAAAGACAAAATGAGGGGGAGAAAAAATTCAGACTTGAAGCAGTTGAAATAAGAGAAGGCAATTAATTAAGAAGGGGTGCACCTTGCAATTATGCTAATTTCACAGGGTTGTAAATTTCACCTGCGATGTCATTTCAAAGTTGAAATCTCTTTTCTGCCGAAGCCGAGCGTTTGCACAAGTTTTTGAACGAATTAATTTAATGAAAACTAATCGAGCACTTTAGAACTCGACTCGACTGTTTTCTGTCATTTTAAATGGCCGCCATTAAGCTATCTTTTCTTATGCCGCAACTGATCAACACCATTGAAAATCATTGGAACGTGAAATGCTCCCATTGGGCTAAAATTAAAACAGTCAAAAAAAGAAAAAAATTATTGGTGCTTTGTGGCTCTAAAAATTATGGTGTTTACAACATTGTGAACTTGCCATTGGGGTGTAGTTTAGAGCTCACATCTCATTTGCTGATGAAAAGATTAGAAGGATGCTGGAAGGAGGTGGGGGAGTTTAGTTATGCACTTAAAAATAATAAAGATAAAAAAAGTGTGTTAAGTCATGTGATAAGGTGTTAAAAACGTATCAATTTGTTTAAATTAATTTCTTTTCCACTTTCATTATGCTTTACATTTAATTTCTTATTTCTTATTTTTTAACTCTTTTTTTTATACTTGGGTTTAAAATTAATCAGCGAGTCAACTGCTAATGACAATCGGAGTAATTAGATTTGACTTTCGCGTATAATTAACGTATAAAAAATAATAGTAGAAAAAAAATAAAGCAAAAATTAAAGTTCGGGATAAAAAGGGGGACAAAAGTTGAAATTTGATTACAAATTAACACCGAGAACAAGATTGCGATTTTAATTTTTTTTCTTGCATAAGTTACGAGTAATTTGCACTCTTTGAATTAGTCCTTAGGAAATTAAAATCGATTTCTAATCGAATTAAATATTTCAGTATGGAAATAAGTCCATATTTTATTTTTGTCGTAGTCTCGCCGAAGGAAACTTGTTGAGTGCAGCAGTTGGTTGTGGAGGAGATAAAAAATAAATTCATTTTTCATATGGCTCGAAATCATATAGGTAGGATTTTGATCGTTTAACAATGACTATTAATAATAGTCATTGTTGTTTTGTAAAATGTAATTCAACTTGAGAATAAAGATAGTGTGCTAATATTCACTTTGTGATATTGAATGTGAGTTCAGTTCCAAAGCTGAATTTCATCTGACTGTATCCTTATCAAATAATTCACCGGTATGCCTACAAGCTTAATAGAAAGAGAAAGATTCGTTTCATTACTCTTTGTCAAAGATAGGCATTAGGAGATTAGGTGTGTAATGTTGCTAATAAAATTTGGAATTCGGAGTTGAATTGTTCATTATTATAAAACCATTTAGAAAAAAGACTGCAAAAGATCAACTTTCGACAAATCTAAGAAACACATGAACGAAGAATGGTTGGATCTAAGCCCAGGTTATGTCCAGATGGAAATTTGTTTCCTATTGTTATTGTTAATGATTTCACTGTACTTGTATGTGATGAGACTTGGAAGGAAAAATTAAGTTCCAAACAATCGTTAGGCTTTATTTGTTAGGCTTATGAATAACCGAGACAAGGATAGATAATATAACAGTCACATCTAATCTCTGGCAATATACATAAACAATTGAATTAAGCAAACATCACTTAATTCAAACATAAGTGAATGGTATAATATACATAAACATATCTTAAACAATGGGCAGACAAAAGTTAACGCTAATAACAATCTCTTATAACCCTATTAGTAACAATTATTGATTATCCATTGTTATGGAGATTAACTATGGATTTCTATTTACCTGTGGTGTATACTATAGTTCGTACTATATAGCATCGAGATAATCAAATGAATAATATACAATATTTACATGCGCGGAATATTTCGAGGCAGTTGAAATATTTCATAACAATGCATGCATGTAAACAGTACAGCTTAGGAATATTCCTGATGAGCATAATTCATTCGTTAGAGGTTAGGTTGTATATTGTGACTGCACTTGAAATATTTCTATTGCTTATGCGCAAGTTTGGTTGTTGCATTCTTTTCAACTGTTAAAATGGTGGCAAATTGAGGTAGATGTCACGTGACTTAAATAATCCCTCACTAACAATGCATGTAAACTCTATAGGCTTTTGGATTATCCCAGTCTGAAATATTCTTGCACTCGAAATATTTTGTGCGTGTAAACTAATTAATAGTGATACAGTAAATAAAATTAAGAGCAACTCTTCGAATTGCTTTTAGTAGTTTTTTGCCCAAAAAGGTAATCAGCAACGCATGACATTGATTATTTATCATAAAGCCACTGCCGTTATCGTATGGCTACCAAGATGCAATTTTTAGGAAGATACTTTAAGCTTTTGGTTCCGTCCGTGTTTGGTTGGTTATTTCTTGCGCTTTAAAGATCCTTCCAAGACTGGCAAAATTTCGGGAAGGAAGGCTCAGTTCTTGGCATTAGCCTATGTAGCAGAAATAAGACGGACCTTAAATAACCCAGCTTGGACACAAGCTGTAATTATAACAATAAAAAATCTAGCATTACATATTTAGTGACAATTGCAAAATTATGACTACTTAATAAAATACTATGAGCTTAATTTCTGTGGGAACTTCAGTCTGTCTAGAAAGTTTAAAATGATTTAGTTTTTTTACAAATATGAATTTAATCTGAAATTTTATGCAATAAATATTATGTTTGGAAATAAAACTATTTAGGCAATGTGTAGCTTGAAGTTTAAGCTTTAATTTGAAAAAAATCATGTTAATATATACTACACTTCTTGTAAAAATCATATTTTTAAAGTTGATTGTTGTTCATAAAATTTAGAATAATCCTAACTTAGCAAATCTCAGCAGAAAATACAACCACTTAAAATAAATATGAATAGATTGTTTGCCGATATTTATTGTTTTATCAATCATGCAGAAGAAAAGGCAGCCGAAAGACACTGTCAAAACCCGAATTCTTGCATTGCACAAAAATGGCTTAACTCAAGATGAGTTTTCAAAGCAAACTCATTGCAGTCAATCAAAATCTTCAAAATATTTATTTTAGAATATTTATTAATCTAGAAGTACAGCTTCAAAGAAACACTTTGAAAGATCAAAATTGTGTTCCAATCTAACATCACCGAAAACAATTGTCAGGAAAAATAAACAATTGCCACTGCATAATATTGCTACAAAGTTATCAACAGCTGTAAATAAAAAGTGTTTAAGCCAACTACTTGGAATTATTTATTTAAACTTGGATACATTTCTGCCAAACCAAAAAAGAAATCACATCTTACAAACCAGCAAAAATGATATCAACAAAAATGATTACTTTAGGCAAGAAACTACAAGAATTTCCCTACAGAGCAGTAGAGTGATAGCATTTTTAGTGAGAAATTAACATTTTTCAGTAAAGTGTGGAGAATGCCTTAGCTTACACTATAAAAGTTCTACGGAAAGTATGTTTAAAGTATGTTTTTTATCAAAAGGCACTGTAAACTACGCATTGTTAATGTACATGCCTATTTCGAAGGTTTGGAACATTTTTCAATTCTTACTATTGAAGGCCATTTTCTCAATGCCCAGTTTTTAAAGGATTGGCTGACAAAGACTAATACACAGGTCATTTGAAATCTGAAAAGTCAGTGAATTTCTTTAGTTTGAGAATGATGATAATTCTTTACTGGTCAAACCTCGATATAACGAACTCGAAGGGACTCTCGAAATATGTTCGTTAAATCGAGAGTTTGCTATACTCGGTATAGCGAACTATTTCTTTAAATTTAACTAATAGGTAAAAATTTTAAATCATTCGATAAAGCGAACTATTTCGTTATACCGAATTGATGTGAAAATATTGTAAATCATTCGATATAGCGAACTATTTTGTTATATTGAATTAATGGGAGAAAATTTTAAATCACTTGTAGTGCTTAATGTTTGAAAAATAAATTGAAAATCGTAAATAAAACTTCTTGTGTACTTATTTTGGATTGGCGCAGCCCATTTTTTTTTTTCAGGAAATGAGTCTTAAATCGAGGTATTCTTGACTTCCATTTTGTAAACGTGTTCGCTGTAAGCGATAATTCGTTAAATCGGAATTTGTTATATCCGATTTTTTAAACATTACGACTATGGGAAACCAACCAACGAACAGCAAATTGTTCGTTATATTGAACAATTGGCAATATGCAAGTTCGTTATATCGAGGTTTGACCTGTATTTGTTTTTATTTTATTAATAAAAATCTTATGAAAAGTAGAATGAATTAGTGAAATGTGTCAACAATTTATTCAGTGATTAGTTCTTTTTTTTAAAAAAAATGTTTGGTACTTGAAATTAATAGCAAATTTAAAACTTTAAATTTAGTTTACTTACACCATAGTTTTAAGTAAAATTGATTTTCAGCGAACAATTTGAAAACAGTAAGTAAAAAGCGGTTTGCAATTGCAATGATCAGATGGAAAAAAAAAAGTTAAAAACGATAAAAAAGATAAAAAAAATTATTCATTTTTGAATTGCCGTTGTTTGATAGGCATGAGATGTTTAAGAATTTAATTAAAACACGTTGGAAAGGAAAGATTGGAATTTTTAAATGTGAAGAGTGAAAAAATGGGGACAAATGAGATCATGTGTTTGGTTTACCAACATCCCTCCCTACTTTCCATCCTTTGTTTCAATAAAATGTACAATAAGAGCCGCTTTAATTTCAACTTCGTGATTAGACACAAAAGGAGTTAGATGTATTAATAAATTCTAAAATGAATGCACATGAAATTTGAGAGCTGTTGCTAATTCGATTTCAAACGCAATAATTTTTTTTTTTTACTCACAATTGCCATTTCATTATAGTTAGGACAAAATGCAATTATGCCAATTTTGATTATTTTCCCAGTCGTGACTCGTGATGTAGAATATTTTCTTAGCTCGAATGATGTAGCGTTTATAACTTAACATTGTAAATTGACCTTTTTCTAGGTTGCGAAATTCTTTTGCCATAATTAATTTTCTCCCTCGAATGACACGAGCCACATCCTCAAAGTGCAAACATAAATCAAGCGACTATATGGAAAGATAATGAAAAAAAAAATTGCGAGGCAAAAATATGAAAATTTAGCACTTTAATTGTATATTTAATGGTTTAATATGTGTGGCCTAGGCTGTTAATTTGCACAGTAAATTGCAGTGGCAAGGGCAAAAAGAGGGTTGCATGTGTGGGAATCAAGGGAGTAATGATGTAAATTGAAAAACATTGTCAGCGGCACAAATAAGCTTCACTTTTTCATTTTCCTTTTTCACTCACTTCTTTGTATTTACAATGAGCTGGAAGACGCCATATTAGCCCGAATGAATTTTCTCTTTTTACATATAAACGTCGAGCAATTGTCGAGCAATTGAAATGTATAAAAGACATTTGTACAAATTCGGTTTGCCTGTTTGGAATGAGATTAAATTAAATCGTTCTAAAAACCAATTGATTCGCCTCGCTATTTTAGACTAATCGGCTAATAGTCTACAAAGTATTAGCCGATTCCATCGATCCGTTTTGGCCATTAACTCGACTTCTAATTGGGATTTGCTTCTTTACGCAATTGGTTGGAGCTTTTTTTATTGACAAAATGGCAGTGGCCACAATTGAGCGACTGGACTCTGATGATTGAGACAAATTGGTGCGGATAGTTCTCAAGAGAGAAATGAACGAGTTAGTGGATGAAAGCTAAGCTTAAATTGAAGTATGAAAGCGTCTCGCTATTTCTTGCTGCACCAAATATATCGTGAACCTCAACTGGATTAGTGGCATCCTTGGGGAACTTTACTAGTCTTTTGCGCTTCTTCATTTTTCTTTTCTCCAACTAATGCTTTCACACCACTTAATTTTTTCTTTTTCTGTGTCGTAAATGTTTACCGCTGTTTGTGTTATATAAAAATCGTTCCTTGCAACCACACACAACCGTAATATACGAAACGAAATGTTTGTAAATAAATTATCGAAATTAATCGACGACTGCTGCTAATATATAAACACTTTATATATAAACTTTAGCAACTCATTTGGCCTTTCCTAGCTGACTCCAGTAATAGCTGGAGCAATAAATTTTATTGCGAAATAAAAAAATTAATTCACATAAATTCTGTTTTATGCAAATTAAAAAGTTTTCCATTCTGTTATGATACCAGTTTTGATTAATTTGTACATTCAAAATTGATTTTGGAACGACTTTTTCTTTTGCACACTCCGAGAGATTGAAATGGGATCAATAGCGATCGAAGTTTGTTGCTCATTCTTATCTCTTATCTCGTTTGTCGACTTTGCTTCGCATGTGTTGTTCATTCAGGTTAATTTCTTGGCATTGTCTACGCTTGTCATTTCGTTTTCCATTGCACTCGTGACAAAAGGCATGAGGAATGAATTGAAATGGAAAGTTCTAAATGTGGCACCGAAAAATATGCCTTTTTTGTATTAAAAATAGATTCTCCAAATGAGCGTAACTTGAACGCAGTAATAAAATATCGTTTTACATTCCGCAAATATTGTAAATAAACCGATTCGCCCAAATAAAAACATAATTTTTTAAAACACATAATTAAAAATACGCATTTATTTATCTGCTCAAAAAGAAAGGAGTCCCTGTAATCATTAAGTATCTTTTTTTAGTGTATGTATAAAGTTGTGAAAATGAAAGTAAACAATGTGCTAATAAGATTAAAATGTTTAATGAATTTAATACTGAGGATAAAGAAATGCTGTTTCCACGTGAAAGTAGTATAGGGTGGCATGCTGAGTGTCAGTTTGCTTTCTGAACAAGATGAATAGGCTCGCTTGACTCACTCGTCGTTAATTTCGACAACGTTTAGTTGAGATATGTTATTAAGCAAAAATACACTTTTGTTTTAAAATTAGTTTCCTCGACTTTTTACTAACAACTGATTACAGTCAAGTGTTTTTCCAGAGAAATTATTTCCGATTTGAAGTGGGTCAAACGGTCAAAATGACCAGTCTTGTCTTTCTAGTGCCATACTGACACTTTGCCAATAAATTCAGTGTGGATAGAGTTTAAGACTTATTTCGTTTTATACTAATGTAGATTAGTTTTCTTTAACCAAGGTCATTTATATAAACTGATAAGGGAGCAATGATCAACAGTTAGAAAAAAAAGCTGTTGATTTATGGGTTAAAAAGATAAAAAATGTTTGGACCGTTGCTTCACTCTTTAGTTTGATTCATTCGTATACCGGCGGCCTGGATTTTCTCACGTAGATCAAAGCGAACGCATTTTCCATGCACAGGCCCAGAGGTTTTATGCGATGTTGGAAGGCAGAAAACTTCATTTGCACGGGCCAACAGGCCCCATGGGAAGTGGTCACAACATGGGCTGTGGGATGACAATTTGCCGCCCTGCCTCGATTCAATCCCATTTGATGCACACCGAAGAAATTTCGTGCACCGAATTGGCCCGTAAAACACGCTTTATGCAACATTTTGCAGCAAACAAGTTGCATATAGCCTATCCCCTGCCCGGTTTCTCATCCTCTCCCAGGTTAAAGATTTGCATGGTGACGTAGTCCATTAACCCGCGCAACCTTTGAATCCTGCGGCCGAGATGAAATGGCAAATCCTTGGGTGTATAGAAGAGATATAAAGATAGGGTAGTAAAAATATCATCTACGCTAGACTTGAGCCTCGTTCCTGGGCTTAATAGTTCCCCCTGCGCTTCGTACGAGTAGGAAGCGCTTTATAAATGGGGAGAAAATAGATCCATCTAGAATGTTTCAGAAAACTGATGGCCTTGATTTGCGCACGATTTTCTTCTATAATTTTTTTTAGTAATTATTAAAAAAAATAAGTTGAAAAAATTTGAAAGAATTTCAAATTGCCAACTGGTATAATTAAAGTCAAAAATACGAGCAGAAAATGATTTACGACCGAGATCGAAGTTTGTATCGTAATTTAACTTTTGAATATATAATTTGCTAAAAAATAATGTGTAGAAAATTAAATTTCGTTATATGTAAACAAAATTCGATATTGATTATTTAACTCGGAATTATTTTCTCTACCACGAGATGTCGTGCGTTTCTATCACTGGTTTTTCATCTTTTTTTTCTGTTTACTTTCGACTCCATAAGGTAGAACATTGAGCTGCGTGCGTTGATTCCTTGTCGGAATTGAGATAAGTCAGGCTGCCCTTTTGCCCCATCCCTTTTTTTGGTTTGTGCAGTGATTACGTTTCTGCTCGAATGTGTAGCTATCTGTCCAGTAGTAATGGGTTGGCCAAACACCATCTGGCGAGAAATAACGCCCGAAATTTGCTGTCGTGGGCATCGTTAGGAAGCGTGTATGTGCTCCCCATTTATCACGCAATGTGTTTGCCAGTAAAAATGGAAAGTGTTGATCGTACTTGGCAAATGGCTTTTTTCTTTTTTCGTCTTTAAAAGGCGTTTAAAAATATTAAATATTTAGAAAATTTATTTTCTCTTCAAAAGTGGACGTGGATTTTTATTTTTTAAAACAAAAAGTTTTTTTTTTTCCAAATTACGCGGACAATCGTAGCCACTTATTGTATGTTATGTCTAAGTTTTGGTTTTATTATCCATATTAAGAATCTTATCCACGACTGAAATCATTTTTTGGTGCCATAAAAGATGTCTCTTTGAAAGCAAAGCTATTCTCGCATTTTCGTAATAAAACTAATCAAGTTATAATGGCGAGCGTGTAAGAGTTTTGTGAGGGGAGGGAAGGGGAGATGAAATCACATATGCGTGGACGTGAGACGATATTGTTTTTCGTGGCTGTTGGTGGAATTTTCTATGAATATTCATGGGCACATAACATTATCATTAATAGTCTATTTAGACGAGAGCCAACACCGAGGCCAACTGTCATACGCAGGAGGCTCGTCGTGAAAAATTTCCGATTTCTCACGAAAATTCCAACGATTAAAACATTTAATTCTTTTTATACAAACAGGATAGAATTTTACTTACAGTAAAAGGTTACTCGCAATTACAAGTATTGTTAATAATACGAGTTAGTCGATTATTCATTTGCACTCGATTGCGATCGGTATGTCTAAGTCAAGTAACGTTCGCTCGAAAGAAGGACCTAAGCCTATTATCGACTGATATTCATCTTCGTAATAACAGTGATGTGTGCATTAGAGTGAAGCTCGGCAAAAATAGTAGGCAGAGAGTGAGTATATGAAGAACCGTGCCTAAGCTTTGAGCAATGGCAGCCGCCATCTTCGCTAGATGGCTTTTTAATGGCTTCCATCCAATCAAAGTACTCGCATTTATTTATCACCTTTCGTTTCGAACATTTCTTTTTTCCGTCTCGAGGAGGTCTGGTTTTGCAGCTTTGAAAAGCACAGCTTAATATTCTCGGCATTTCGAGAATTATGCGTATCTTGTTTATTACGTCGAGTGTAGATGGGTAACAGAAAATAAGGTGAAAACGAGAAGAAATAAATCAGTTGATAAATCACTTGTTGCGGCATTTGTGCGCGATTGATTGCGTACGTGCCTCGTAATTTATATCGCCTCATTAACACAGTTTTTACGCCAAAATATAATTAAATGTAAAAAAATGTAAATAAATTTATCTATATAATGTTTTAAGAAAATAAACTAAATAAGTTTCCCATCACAATCGCGTGATTTCAAAAGACATTCAAAATACATTGTAAAAATTTATTGTTTAAAAAAATAAGTTTGAGAGAGGTGATAGAGGCAGTTTGACACAGTCATTTCGAGAACAGATTCGAGTTAGTTTTAGGTGATATTGAGTTAATGGAGCCCGCCACAATGGCTGCTTCTTGCTGACATTTGAACATCTGCTGGAATCCGAACACGGGTTTTTGTCACATTGATTATTGATTGGCCGTTGCTTCATCAGCACTTGGGACAAGCTCATCAAGGCGTCTTGGTCACCCCTTCTCTTTTACAGTTGGCTTTTCTTAGGCGCCTGCTGCTCTTAAATGGCTCCATTTGGCCCGCTGCAAGCCACATTTGATTATGCAAGTTTGGCACGCGGCCTCGAGAGAGCGTCGTGCACGTTTTATACCTGATTAGACCTGATGCCCAATGATTGCACATTTTTATGTGATCTCATTATTCGTGGGACTTCGTTTATGATGGTGCCATCATTGACTTGAAAAAAAAAGTATGTGGTATGCCAAGTGATAATGTGGAGTTTAATTAAACCCATCAGCATATATTGTTTATTTTCTAAATTTTAAAATTATTCTCTACTCTTTATAATATAAAATTATAAAATTTTATAATTTTTTTTTATATTAAGATTAAATTTTTATCTATATAATTTTAAAATTCCTTACGATAAATAAACTATCAAAAGTTTTTCGTTCTAAAAATGTAATTAGAGGAGGTAGTTTAGGAATTTAACGACGAAAGGATTTTTTTTTCTCTAAAAATTTCATTCGAAAAAAAAGTGACCCAAATATCTCGTTTTGATTGAATTTCTTTTTATTTTTCAAGTTTCAATATCCTACCGTACTATCTCATGAAGTTGAGATCTGTCATTCTAGACACTTCTCCTATCCCGCGTTATACCGCAAAAAAAAACACCAATGAATTCATCTATTTGGCAGCCAAGGGAAGTTGGCTTTCTCTTCTCCCTTACTCTTCACCACCATCAATTTTTTTTTCATTTTCTTTAATAGCATAAAAACACGAATTGTGCGATGAAATCTGGCAGATTCTTCTTTTCACTTCAAACTTCTTATCTTTCTATTTTTGATTCTCAACGAGTCTTATGACAGTTCGGAAATAATTTTATACAGCAGAAAAAAATATAAAACTAAGAACCCTATTTTCATCAAAATGTCTGGATCGAACATGGAAAACAAATTTATTTATTTATACAATTAAAACTTGATAAATTAAATAAATTTAAGTATACCGAGATAGAATGTGCTGGGTTTAGTTTTACTAAATTATTTGATGAATTAAATTAAAATGTTTTTTAAAATTTATTTAAATTTTTTAATTATATCGAAATAAAAACTGTAGACTAAGTTATTTTAGTGTTTTTTTTTCTGTGGAAAAATATTAAAAAATTTATAATTCTTTAAGAATTAAATAACAAATTCTGCAGTTAAAGATAGACTAATTATATTTTACATATTGTAATTTTTAGTTTGCCACAAGATGGCAGTGAATAAAGCAGTTTTCATAATCCGACAAATAATTTGATTAATTATAATTTCTTAATTATTTTTAAATATTTTTAAATAATTGAAAATAAAGTTAAACTAAATAAATAATTTATTTAATTTGTTTAAATAATTCAAAAATGCATTGTCTCATGTTTAGAAACGAGTTAATATTTCAATCGTATTATAATTTTTTAATTTTTAAAAAGTTGATTTATTTAAGTTGGTTTCTAGTTATTTAAGCTTTTCTGGTTAGTCCATTAAAAAGAAATACAAATTCAGCTGTTTGATCGATAAAATATTAACTCCATAATTTTATTAAAATTCCATGTCGAGAATCCGATTGGGGATTTGCAAAGTCTGAGGTTTTGGTATTTATTTAATTTATTTGTTTATACATATTGATTTTAATATGTAAAAATGAAAAATTTATCATTATTAACCCTATACTCACTGAGTAATATGCTGCTATAGTAGTACAAGCTTTAACATGTCATAGAAATGCATAATAAAAAAAGAAATACAATTGAAAATTGCATTGAAATAATTAGGAAATGATTGCCCAAAGGGCAAATAACTAAATTCATTATTTACAGCTGAAACAGAAACTGTTTTTTGGTTTCAATTGAAAAACGATTAAATTAGATGCAATTGGTTGCAAAAAGTCATTTGTTTTATTCATTTATCTTGTTTATCAAAACAAAGAATAATCTTTAAAAATTGTTTTCGTATTTGTAAAATTGTTTTAAAAAAGCAAGAAATAAACAAGAAAAACAGAGAATTAAATGCAGCTATTGAAAATAACGATGTGTTGTAAATTGATTTATCTTTACTTCTAACTGATCACCATAGCCATTGCATACTTTGAATTCCATATACAGTTGTATACCAATCGAGATGAGATTCACAAGTATTTGAAGTCCATAATTCATCTTGACAGCTTAAACATATTGGGAAGGTCGTTTCAAACGAGAATAAAAAAGAACTATTTTCTCACTTATCCTCATGGGAAAAGAGGAAGAAACAGAACGTATTTTTAAACAAAATTTCTTTTTTTTCTTTTATTGTTTCCAAAACAATAAAATGTTTCAAAAAAATAATAAATGAAAAATTAAACAAATTCAATTAATTAAGAAAATAATTTAATAGAAGATTGTTAAATTTAAAAATTATAAAAGAGATTTAAATGATTAACTCCAGTAAGCTTAGCTTATGCAATCATAATAGTTCTGTTTACTTAAATAGATAAACTGCACAATGTCAACACCCGCCTCAACATTACTTTGATAAGACCCATCTTTAGTCAGGTGGTTTCTATTTGTAAAGCTCAACAAAGTATGATAATTCTTGTGGTTTCCTACGTAAATGTTATATTTTGTTTATCTCAAATTGTTTTTTGACAGGATAATTTGGCTCGGATTAATCGAATATCGGATTAATCGGTATTGGTACTGCTTTAAGGCACACTGGGCACAATTCTAGATGCCATATTGCCGTATTGCTTGTAAGACATCTCTTGGCATCTCCATGAAAAGGAGCCTTTCCAATACCTCCTCCTGGATGGCTAGGGCTGACAGAGGCCTACAATGCTGTTAAGACGGCTCCGATCGTACGCCTTTTTTAGAGAAAAATAAGTATGAACTTTTGGATAATCAGTCAAATTCTAAACTGTATGTTGTAACAATGCGTTCGAATTTTTCGAAACATTTGTTAGATTAGAAGCCCTCGAGTGGACACGATATGCAACTTGGCACTTAACACGTGTCAGGTTGTATTTAGCGTTTTCGACGAAAACATGTGTCGCACGAATTTTGCGTTGCTTTTAACCCAATTGGTGGAAATTCCTCGTGATGAGATGTGTTATAAACGTCACGTGCAAATTTGATTGAACCCGCAAGAGGGCGCTGTTTGTTCTGATAGGACTTGATGTTTTCCTGCGAGCAAATCTACCACTTAATATGAGGGCGCGTGTTTCTCTCCATGTTAATTCTATCAAAGGCCATTTTTATTCTCCAACTAAAAGAGGAAATTAGCCTCGTATTGAAGGCGGCAACTTTCGTCTCGCTCCCTAAGCCTCGGGGACAATGACCAAACCTTTTTGTTTGCTACGAATCCAATTAATTTCTAGTATAAAAAAATGTAATACGTGATAGCGAAATATTAATTGCTGATACACAATGCAGTGAAGCGTGAAAAAATTTCCATCTCCAGCCACCAAATTGAGTTGCTTCTAGAGGATTGCTGGCCTCTAGCGGCCGCAAACTGCATTTATCCGCCTTTCGACTTGACAAAATGAAATTTTATATCGGATCGACCGTCTACACTACTTTTAGAGAGTTGACCGACATCGGTTTTCTTTCAGTAAAACGCTCGTTTTGTAATACGCAATTTGCGAATTTATAAGTTGCATAAATTTGTAGCTATTTTTCTAAGATTGTTAACTACTTGTAATAGAAAAAGTTGGCAGAGGTTAATCAAGAACAGCTTAGTAAGTTGTTGGAGCTTGCACTCAGTATATTGGCCGTATGTACGCATGGACAATGGCTGAGCAATTTAAAGAGGATTAATGTCCTTCCAATTTCTGGACTTAATACGAGCCATCAATAAAACACAGTGAAAAGCGTGAGAGATGATACTACGTTCGGGTTTATGTCATTAATAAATATCTCATGCGTGATCATCTGCCATGCCCTCTTTGATCGAGCTCAATGCTTGTAAGCGTAATCAATTTAACTGTTATCACTATCTTTCTGACTTTGTTTTATTGAGAATAAAATTAACGTCAATTCTGTTTTTAATATTCGACACATTTTGCACTTGAAAAAGGTGTAATATGTTTTAAATAATCTTTATAATTGATAATATTGAAAAATAAGGCTACAATTGTGTCTAAATTGATTTCCTCATTTTCAGTTTGCTTATTGAAAATATTTGAATAATGTTTTCACTCGAATACCTCGAGAAATGAAAATTAAAAAAAATTAATGTCAAAATTGCAAGTTTTAATAAAGGCACACTTTGAAAATAAGAACGGTGGGGAAATGTGCGCCGAGTATGTGTAATGTTATGTGTTTTGAAAAGTAGAGAGAAATTGCGAAATACGTATACAAACATGTAAATATTCTGTTATTTGCGAATACTTGTACATTGTGTCATTTAAAATTTATAAACAAGTTATAAATGTGCGCGATTAGTATTATCTCTTCTACTAATCATGCACATTTATGCTTCTGTATAATTACTTTGGAAAATTAAATTTTTTTGCCAAGCTCAAGGATTAAGCTATTTTTTCGTACGAATTTTTCAAGGGGATGTTGAGATCCGGCGTTTTTCCATAAGTCACACACCGTCTGTCATATCAGAGATAGGCTAAAATCTCTGTTCTACTTTCTTTCATATTAATTCGATATATAAATGTCGTCAGTTTTCATATTAGCTGGAAGAGAAAATTAAAAAAAAAATTGAAATGAATTTTTAGCTGAGAATACGTAAAGAAGAAAGATTGATTTACGTTCGGGTTTCCAAGTTTAAAAATTACCAAGTACTGGTTAATACAATCTGTTATTGGAAATTGAAAGTTTAAAGAATGACTTAAATTAAAGTTAAATTAAATTAAATAAAAACAAACAAAAATTATCTACTGATTCATTAAAGGATAGTTTTATTATCTTTTATAAATAAGTAAAGAAATGCTGGTGCTGCGCATTGTCAATTTATTTTTCTGACTGAAGGAAAGCGGAATAAGAAATAAAATTAAAATATTTTTATTTATCGCTTCATTTATTTAGCATATTAGTTTAAGAATACAATATAAAGTGCTTCGAGGTTAATTTGTACGTATTATTATTTACTTTTTTAATGGAAGATAAAGTTAATTTGTAGTAAATTAAACACATTTTATTATGTTTATATGAAGAATGTTTGTTTGTATAACTGATTTTTTTTCAGTCACGACTCCAGTTTTTCTGATAAATGTGTTTACTTATGGAAACGGGCAAACATGGAATCTTAATTGGACGAACCTTCTTGTTTTTGAAATATTTTGTTTTGCAATATTAACTCTTTAAGCATTTTTTCTTTTCAGTTCCTTTTACGAGAACATTAGACGATGAGAGTTATATAGCAAATCATTAAAGTTAAGTTGAAAAGTGTCAGTTTTTAAAATTAATTTAATACTCAATATTAGTGTGGAAACGAGTAATTAAATTTCCCTTCCGTGTTTATTTAAATAATAATTACTAATCATAAAACAAAAGATGATCTTCGTAGTTTAAAATGTTTTTAAATGTTTTCTTTCCTAAGAATTCTAGCAAAACATTTGAACGAGGAAAATAATGCCTATAATTGATTTGGATTTCAACTTCCACCCATTCGGAGTTTTATCGTGCGAACTAATGACTTACTCGAAATAACTACTTTTTTCTATAGAAACAAATTCCACACATATACGTAATTGTTGTGAATGGGCAATATTTGGTCTCGTTGGACCGGTATTTTTGTGGCATTTCGAACGGTGGATAATTTGATAGCATTTGTCGTTAGCCCATCCCTTTTGCTATAAAACTTTCCCATCATTATTTGGGAGTGCACCTTTTATTGCTTTTATTTTTCTTCTATTGTGTTATTCAATGGAAAAATCGAAAATGACGATTATAAATATAGTCAATTAATAAATGCAATTAATCAAGTGTTCAACTTTTTATCGATAAACTGATTAATTTTTTTATGTAAATATTTACTTGATTAAGATTATGAATTTTTTTTTCTGTTCTATATTTCGATCCAATTTTTTTTTTAGCCTTGGAATTTTACATTTGTAGCCGCCTCTTTCAGTTTCGACTTCTTTTCTTTCTACTGAGGGAGCTTGGAGGGAGCGGATTAAAAAAAGCTAAAATGATGCCAATTGTTAATAATAGTTGTTAAAGTGAGAATTGCTCGAGCAATTCAACTCGAATTTTCGAATTCTTTTAGGCAATTTATTATCTTTTTTTTCATCTCAAATCGTGGCGATCGGAAATGAGGATTTTTTTCTTTTATCAGAATCCCCCATTACCTCCCGTATTAATGTAGCGTTTTGTATTGATAAACGAAATAATTTTCTCACGATTCGTTTTTACCTGCGGGTGCAAAAACAGACATTAAATTTAGAGGATTGGTAATTCTCGAGCAGTTAACATTCGATTGCCGATTCTTATCGTACGCGTCATTGCCCAACAATCTCAAGCTTATTTGTTTTTACGATTGCTGAATGAGATTTAATGGAACGACTGTTACGTTAGCATAGAATATGCATTGTTTTAATCTTATTTTTTGCTTTTCTCGTTTGTTAAATTAAAGACATAATTTTCAAGTTTAATTTTTTTGCAGCGAGGCTAAATAGAATATCATCTATTAATTTCTAACAAAGATTATTACAGATTATTGGTTGAAAACGCTCAACAAATGGCTAAGAAGCAGCCCCCTAATATCTGCTCATCATATCAAGGGTCGTGGAAGTTGGTGTGACAGGTGATAATTTGAGCAGTGAGCCTTACAGTCCAGATGGTGCTTTGTACTTTAATTTTTAGAATAGTGAATCACAGGAGTTTAATATCAAATTTCATAAGAGCTAAAACACGAAATTAAAAACTGATAATAAAACCAGTTAAAACAAATTGCTTTGTTCGAATATCTTTATTTTTTTCTGCTTGTATTTTTACTTTTTTTCATGATTTATTGCTAATTTTCTTTATGAAAATGCAGGAATGGTCAATGTTGCATGCAATTTAAGTGGACAATATAAACAATGACCAGTGGCTCAAAGCTGTCACATACAGCTTTGCTTTTTATTTTGCACTGCAGCACTTCATTTTCAGCTAGATTACATTTCCATAAATTTTTTTTGAAAAGAAATTTTGTTAGAAAAATTGATCAGTCGACAGCGAAACATCTCATTTTCGAGTGATACTAAAAGTTCGCACTCCTGCAATTTGTCTGTAATTAATGCATCAAGCCATGAGATGATTAAGCATACGCCTTACGTTTCTTAATTGTCCACAAGATAGGGTTGACCACAAGCCATTTTTCTTTATGACACTTTTTGGTCGCTTCACCCCATGTCGCGAGCCGTTAGCACTGAATTAGCTCGTTTATAGAAACACGTGTTGCTAATAGCTTGGGCTTCATCACTCTCATCTTAAATGATTTTGTCGGCATTTTATTGCCTTGGCATTTTATACCAGTCTAAAATTCATCTTAAGAGTTTTAATAAAACTGGAAAAATTGATTTAACTACAAAATTGATCATTTAATTCTTGATAGAACAAATCGGGTTTTATACTTGGTTGCATATGAAAATAAACTGTCAACAACAACAACAACAATTTAGAACAATTTAGAATGTCTTTTAGTGAGATGACTGAAGTATTAACGCCATTTGGAATTTGTACTAAATTTAAAAAAGGTAAAAGTAAAATAACTTCAATGTTTTTTCATGTATCGTTTTCATAATGATTCCTGAAAAAAAACACTTTTAAAAATGCATTGCATGTAATGAAGTAAGCGTATTTAAAAGAATTAAATTTGGAGGTGGTGCAGTCTGTAATACCTCCTTGTAGTGTTAAACATCGACACCAGTGGTCAAGCCTTTCTCATGGAAATTTTGCCACTTTGGGGTCTTTAACATGCAAGGAAAATCATCAAACTATAAGTTCCTTACAAAAGATATTACAATGTGACTGTTATAATGTGCATATTGCCTTATTTTTAATAATCACATTAGTATGACAAAAGCTTGATTTATTCTTCGATTTATAGTATAACAAGTTTTAACCCTGGAGCTTCATAGAATGTGTGGAGAATAAGGGAAAACCTAGTGGTTTTGTCATAAGCATCTGCGTTTTCACATTACAATATTTGTGCTTTTGAGTTTTAAAATTTTTTGAGTGTTTTATAGTGCCACCAAAAAACAAGCAAAAAACTTAAAAAATTTAAAAATACTTTATAAAACTAAAAAAAAAGCTAAACCACCCAAATTTCAAAAGTTACCAAAAACACTCAAAAGCATTCATAATTGTCCAAAAAATATTTGAAAACAAAACCCATACATAAAACCCAAAAAACACATAAACTCCATCCAAAAACCAGCCATAAACACCCAAAAACACCCAAATAATCCAAAATTATCCAAAAACATTCAAAAACACCCGTAAACACCTAAAACAACTCCAAAGAACTTAAAAACACACAAACATCCACAAAATATCCATAACATTCAAAAATACCCATAAACTCCTAAAACACCTTCAGAAAACTTAAAACACACAAACATCCAAAAAATACCCATTACATTAAAAAAGACCCAAAAACTTTCAAAAACACACATATATATCTAAAACACATCCAAATACAAATAATAGGAAATTTATTACATAAGTTTTGGCATTGAGTTATTTTGCTGTGATTTGAACTGTCAATCTGGGCCCTCCTGGATCCAGTCAGAGCACGTGTCAGTGCTTGTGGCATGTAGGCACAAAGTCTTTTCCAAAGATTTTGTAGCTGTCATTATCTAGGGGTTCTCACTAATCTCGATGAGTAGCTTGGGAATACTCTGTCCTTCATCATTCATATTTTTTGTGAAGGCATGATCTTTGAGGTCGTGAGGGTGGGATTTCATTAGGCCTCTGTTTATTTGAGGTAGTGGGTAGTTGTGTTTCAAACACTCTGAAATATTCTATGACCCCTGGTGGCCAAATTGAATTTGACATTTGACATGAGCAGCCTCTTATACCCGGGAACAGCAGTCATAGACACTTAAGAGAGTGTGTCTCTCACTGTCCAGGGCAGTAGGTGCCTTTCACTACCTGTGTCGATAAAGGATCAAACTTTAGCTTGACAAAATCCCATCGGAATAAATACATCGATACACAAGGAACTGACCCATGCACCAGATCACTGCCATTTTTCAATACAGTGCCAGCCCCAATTCAGGCAGGGCTATAATTGTTGGCTTTATCGCTTGAGTCGTCGTCCTCAATCGTCACTCGAACTCGCTGTCGCGCATCATTTTCTTGTCTTGTCGTGTCGTTATTGTTACTCGTTTTAATGCCGTCGTTTATTGATTAAAACAGGAACTTGATTAACAAACGAACAAACTTATTTAATGCTAATGAATACATAGATTGACTATACGTGATAAAGAGTAATAAAGGAATGAAAATTGGCGCCAAATAAACTCGCTCTTATTTGGCCCCCGTGTCAGGTGACACTACCGTATATGGTAAACAAAACGTCTCCCTCGTGCTTCTACTTCTCTCCTTCGTGACCTTCATCTGAAACAATGAATTTGAACAATTGAACATCAAACACTTTGAATTTAAACACTAACAAACGCCTTCTTTGATTTTAATGTTAATGCCAATCAGACCTATATTCCTCTTTAGACTTTCCCTGACCAGTGCCTTCGTTAATAAATCTGCTTCCTGAATTTTGCTCGGCGTGTGTACTACTTCGATTCCCTCATTTTCAATCTGGTACTTTATATAATGATTCTGTCGGTTCAAGTATTTGGTCTTGCTTCGTCTTGATCCTTCTTTCAACATGAATATGTTGTTCAAGCTATCCGTGCATAATTTGATGCTATCTTTTGTCGTTCCTAACCCTACTCCTTCGATTAATTTCCTCGTCCATACCAATTCCTTAATACCTTCGGCAATAGCGTCCTGTTCACTCTCTGTGGAGCTTTCGGCGACAATCCTTTGTTTCCTGCATTTCCAGTTTATAATGGAACTTCCATCTTTGATGATGTATGTGGAGAAACCTCGTGCGTCCATCGTTAAGTTATAGCTTGCGTTGGTAAATGCTTTTAACTCTCGTTGACCTCGTTCGTATTTTAGCCCGTAGTTGATCGTTCCTTTAATATATCGTAATATTCGTTTCGTCGCTTCCAGGTGCGCCTTCTTAGGTTTCGTATTATACTGTGAGAGATAGGTCACAGCAAATAGAATGTCTGGCCTCGTGTTTATTGCCAGGTACAGCAATTTGCCAATGTATTCCAGGTACAGCATCGGGTCTACGTCTTCGCTCTTTTCGAATTCATCGTTTAATTCCTGACTTGCAGTCATCGGGTTAACCACGGCATTACAATCCTGTAACCCAAATAATTGCAAAGTATCCTTCGCATATCTCCCCTGACTTAGGATTATTTGTCCGTTCGTCTGAGATACCTTGATTTCAAGGATATACTTGAGTGGTCCTAACTCCTTCCAATTGAGTTCCTTCTTGAATGCTTGGATTGCTTTTCGTTCCATTTCGTCGTTTGTTGTCATGGTCACTATGTCATCGACATAAAGCCCCAGGAGCATGAAGTCCTTTTTTTTCCGTAGATAATAAAGGCATGGCTCGTCCGGAGACTGACGGAACCCGTTTCGTTAAAAGATGTCGTGGACGCACTCGTTCCAGCATCTGCCGGATTGTTTCAACCCGTAGATGCTGCGCTTCAACTTGCAAACCTTCGTCTTGTCGTCGTTGTAACCACTGGGGAATCGCATATAAACCTCCTCATCGAGTGTTGCATTAAGGTATGCGGTCTCCACGTCGTGTTGTTTGACAGTTAGCCCACGCTTCGCCGCTTTGTTTATGAGAAATCTAAAACTTTCGATTCGTATAACGGGGGAATATGTTTCTTCGTAATCTATTCCCGGTCGTTGGCCACAACTGACCGCTACCAGTCGCGCTTTATACGAAGTCTGCCCTTCGGTTAGGCCCGGTTTCAATCTGAAGACCCACTTGCTGTTGATGGGTTGCTTTGGCACGGGTAGTGAGACTACGTCCCAAACGTCATGGTGTTGCATGGAGGCCCATTCTTTTTCCCTTGCGTCCTCCCATTGTTGGCGTTGTGGCGACTTTGTAACGTCCTTGTACGTCTTCGGGACAACGATATCCACTACTGCGGCTGCTCGTTGTTTTTTGTTAATTTGTGTTGAACGTCGCACCCTCGCGGTCTGTAGGTAGTCTTCATTTTCCTGTCGTCGGTGTTGCTGACGTAGTTGACAATCCGCCTTCGTACTACCTCGGGGTCGTCCTCGTCGAACAATTGGGTTCGCTGCCAAATTTTTACCGTCGTCGTTATTTGCAGCTACATCATCGTTGATCTTGGAACGCGAGGAATCTGCTTCCAACGTTGCGTTCGGATATGGAATCCATCATCCAATCGTATCTCGTTTTCTGTAATGCTATTTTCTTCTAAGCTCTATCGTTTTCAAAAAAACGGACGTCTCGTTTGTTTCGTATTTCCGTCGTTTGGAGGTTGAAGATCCTGTAAGCCTTCTGATGGAATGAATATCCTAAAAACATTTTGCTATACGTCTTCTCTTCGAATTTGCCTTGTCTTTTTGTCCGTATGGCTTTGACTCTGCATCCGAATCGTCGGAAGTAACAAACAGTTGGTAGTCGTAAATTCTTGAATATGGCATACGTGAATATGGCATCTCCCCTGTAGCCTTGACTACGCATACGTTTCGTGACTTCACCGCAGTGTACGCCGCTTCTGCCCAAAAATGTTGAGAATGACACCAATTGCACACGAATATTCCACACCGACATTGAAGTTTTCAGGTAATTAATTGTAATTTTGTAATAATTATTTTTCAGTTGCAAATCCTTTAAGTCTATCAGTTAATATCATATGTATCATTCAATTAAGAATAATAAAATCCGAAAAATATTAATAGAAAGTTATTATTTATTACAACTGTTGAGAACTCAACTTAATACAATGAATAAAATACGAGAAGTGATTTTAAAAGTTAATTACACGTCAAGTTAAAATTACAAGAGTTGCGACGTCAATCTGCGTGAGTCTCCGCCCATTTAATGACATCATATGACGTTGAATCCATATGTCGTCACGGTGACGTCATCATTGTCGGCCATCGTTCGTTTTATCTCGTTATCGCGTTCGAATGTACTTTCTTCCAAGTTCCAGCTCGGATTACAATTGATTGTGAAGATACAAACATACAATGCAACAGTAAATGTTGCAACTAAGGTTAGTATATAAATTTAGATTATTCCCTGTCATCTTAGGTCACTGTTATCGTCGTCAATTAATTTCGATCGATTTTTGGAACATTACAACGTTACAATCTATTTGATTTTACATAAGTATCAAATATAAATAATCAATTGTATATTACAAGTGAATAAACAATCATATAATTATTAAACACTTTGTTTCAAGTCATTTACACTTAATCATGTTAGTGATCATCGATCAAATATGTTTAGGGTTAGAAACTCGAATATAGGTAAATATTATTAATAAATTATTCTCAATACATCGTGATTAATAATACAAAATAAATTATAGGTTAATAAATATTCATCAAAAAATATGTCGGGACTTGTGCGTGGATCAATAGTGTTCTCGCGGCTTCGATAATCGTTCGGTTCATTCTTTCCGCAATTCCGTTACTCTGTGGGTTATGGGGTATTGTTTGTTCGTGGATAATGCCTTTCGTTTTAAAGTATTGATCCAACTCGTCGTTTACAAATTCACCCCCATTGTCGGTGCAAATTCTTTGGACCTTGACATTCGTTTGGGTTTCTTGCGTCGTTATGAACTGTTTGATCTCGTCGGTAACATCGGATTTGAGTCGTATCGTGTTTATGAATGCCATCCTACTGAAATCGTCAACCATTGTGAGGATATATTTTGCCCCCCCCCAATGATGGTGGATCAATCGGTCCAACCACGTCCATGTGTAACAATTCCAAAATTTGTTGCGTCATAATTTGTGAATTTGATTTATGCGGTAATTTCTTAAATTTGCCTTTCGTACATGCAATACACTCGTTAAGCTATCGTCCGTCAATTCCAAACCCCGCACCAACTTATGATTACCCAACATTTTTATTGTCTCCCAGTGCCCATGGCCTAAACGTGCGTGCCATAATTTGTTTGTATTTAAAACCCCATCGTTTACCAAATATGCACTGGCGGGAGTCATCGAAAGAGGAATATCGGTTATTACCGTAAACTTATGATACATTCGCTTCCCTCACAAAATCATTTTGTTAGTAGCGTTATTTACAATGTAAGCATCATTTTTAACAAATTGAACACTGAAATTGTCATCGATAAATTTTGACACAGACAACAGATTCGTATCAAGATCGGGGGCATAAAAAACATCTCGTAAAACAATCATTTTGTTAAATTCGGGTTGATAAATTTTTATGTCGCCAATGCCAATCGCTTTCATTGGATTATTTTTATCCGCCGTCGTAATTATCGTCGTGACATCGTGAATTCTACCCAGAAAAAAATTTTTTGTATTAATCATATGGCTCGTGGCCCCCGAGTCCAACAGCCATTCGCATCGTTGGTCATCGTTTGCAACGTTAATTGATTCAACCGGAATGTTACAGTTAGGAGATCGTAATAAATTATTTGACTTACCTTTCCATGCCTGAACCATCCCTCTGTGTATCAACATCATTGCCACTTCTTTCCAACTTTCGCCATGTTGGCGCATCCCTCGCTGGAAATAAGCTGTGCGCATTGCGCCACGAAGACGTTGAACATTGCAGCGACGGTACTTAATTTCAAATTCCCACTGCTCACGTCTGTTTTCGATCTTAGGGTAAAATTTCGCAATCGTCGTATCGTCGTTCCTATTTCCGTCGTTATTTTTCGTATGTTCGATCGCTTTTGGTGTGCCTCCGACCGCACCCAATTTGTCTTCCGAGTCACTGTCGTATAATTGCAACTGTTGCAGTGCTGGGATGAGTGCGCTGCTGTTATCGGCGTAATTCCATCAATTGGCCTCGTTGTCACGCCATCGTTTCGCCTCTTCTTCGTCTAAACGTCGTTCCTCCTCGTAATTCATGTAATATTCTCATCGCTCATTGTCATCAGAATCGTAGTAACGGCGATTTTCATTAAAATAATCGTCGTCAAATTCAATTTCCGGTCTGTGTTTGTGTCTGCCTTTGTTTCGTTTTTCGTCGTTTGGAACCGTCACAGTGACGTCCTCCGACTTCTTCATGACTTTTACTTTTGTTTGTACTTCACATCGTTGATCATTTTCGTCGTAGGTGGTGTATTTGTCCACCATCTGTAAGTGAATATTTGGATTATTCATCCGCCATTCGGTATTATGCCATCGTTCATAAAACCACTTTTTGTCGTATACCTTAATGTATACTTCATGGCGAATTGTTGCAGTCTTTGTCGCTTGCGGAGCATTTCGGTCGTTTGCATTTTTATTTTTTTCTTTGTTTTGTCGGCGGCGGCATTCCTGTGCCTTGTGGCCGACCCTGTTACAGTTGTAACACTTCATCCCTTCGGTGCATTCGCTACGGCGGTGGCCCGTTTTGCCGCAATTCCAACACGCCAAAGATTGATTCATCTGAGTGTTATTTTTAGTTTTATTCGACTTTTTATTGATATTTTTATTAAATTTACCGTATTTCGTAACCGATTTCGTTGCGCCTTCATCCTGTTTGTGTCTCTTCGTGAACTTTCGATTTTTGTGAGTGGCGCGATACGCGTTCTCGCGGTGAACTTCGCGTTCTTCGTTTCGTTTTAAATTTGTTTTTTCAACGTCCAATAAAACATCACGGACATTTACGATTGTTTTAACTTTTCTATCGTTTTTTAATATGTGGTCAACGCTATCGAAATCTTTACGTGCGCCATTCAAGATTAATAAGGCAAGTTGGTCCTCGTCAACCATCCTCTGTCACCACTTGTTGGCTTTATCGCTCGCGTCGTCGTCCTCAATCGTCACTCAAACTTGCTGTCGCGCATCATTTTCTTGTCTTGTCGTGTCGTTATTATTACTCGATTTAATGCTGTCGTTTATTGATTAAAACAGGAACTCGATTAACAAACGAACAAACTTATTTAATGCTAATGAATACATAGATTGACTATACGTGATAAAGAGTAGTAAAGAAATGAAAATTGGCGCCAAATAAACTCGCTCTCATTTGGCCCTCGTGTCAGGTGACACTACCGTATATGGTAAACAAAACGTCTCCCTCGTGCTTCTACTTCTCCCCCTCGTGACCTTTGTCTGAAACAATGAATTTGAACAATTGAACATCATCACTTTGAATTTAAACACTAACAATAATGAGGTGCCGTCATTGGTTGCTATCCAGGGTCAGGTACGCACTGATTTCATTTCCACATCAAACTATTTGCTAATCTGTGCAAAATGCATTAATCAATATGACCAAAGCCAAACATTAGATCAATCATGTTATCAACATACAAGGGTAATAAAGCAAAGAATAAAACACTTGCGCTGGCTTAGCCAACTAATCCTTCTACACAAAAGAGGGAAAAAGCACCCAATCTCCACTCTTTGGACACTCGGACTCTTCCAATTCCTATCCAATCGGATGAGATGGCCAAAGTCGTCCATCCAAATGCCATCTAATGGGCATACCAAACAACAAAGACATGTGCTTTCTCAATTAGGCTTGAGTTAACTCTAACTCCAAGTATCTAATATCAATCACACATATCTACAATAGGAAATTTACACATTAAACATGGGTAAATAAGTCATTGATAATTAATCACCCCTTTGATTAAATGAATAATTAATTACCTAGTCACTTATTTACAAACTATACCTCGACTCCCGGTTGGGTATCTCTAAAAGACACTTTGAGACTTTTAATCTCGTTACACGTCTCTACTAGGTGGATATACTGGTGTAAACACTTAGTTTCTTACAAACTTAAAACCTAACTTACCACAAGAGTGATTACTCTTACTAAAACAACCGACAGGACATAATTCCTGTTTAGACAACACTTTTCATAACGGGCAAAACAACACAGACAACCTAGTAACACTAAACTACGTGCAGAATCTCTGCAAAACACTTTCTTCGAGTTTTCAGGGGTTGCGGCTGATTTCCAGGCAGTTGCTGTTGGAATGTAATGTCTAAGAAACACAGTATTTATTATTAGGCATGTGTAATATCATTACAGATGCAATGTAATGT